>MINK01175161.1:10205-24341 GCA_001735545.1 Phormia regina
GAAAATATTTAGGGGGCTATAAATTTGTGTATTAAATTAGTTAAGACTTCACTTAACATGTTGTTTAAAAAATTCATTTGTACTTTAATTATTTTTTTTTTACTTAATTTTCGATATTAACAGCAAAAACCTCTTATTCATTTTAGGAATTTTAAGTCCCCATATCGTCTTATAATAATCCACATACTTGCTATCAAACCCAACTTAATTTATGTCAATTAACGTCAATATGGTAGTAGTTTTGGAAAAAAAAAAATTAATAAAATTGTTTATAAATTCTTATGTCAAAGGACGAAACCTATGAAATTTTACTTATCAAGTCATAAGTATTTTTTAGAAAACTTAAGCTTCAACTTCTTATATTTCAATTTTTGACCTTTGAACTTTCGAAGTATCATAAAATATTTTATTGTCCTTTTAAGTCCATGAGTTTTTATATTAAATTAAATAAAAATAAAGTGTGATTACTTTTGCAAAAAAAATTCAACCGCTTTTTGATTTTTGAAATGTCATATTTTTGGAGCAGAAGGATACTTTTTAAGAAAAATTGTGATTTTGAGTAACATTTGCAATACTTAATAATATCTGTAGCAAATTTCATTGAAATCGAAGATATCAAATACGAAAATGTCTATTTTTGTGTCCGTTTTGATATGGAATCCTGTTATTAAGAACCATTTAGATAGATCAAGTTACATAAAAAGAGGTTAATTTTCCTCCAATCAAAATCCTCGATAAATCAAAACAACAAGATTTCTCAGCTACGTTCAATATAATTTTGCAATAAATATTATTTTATTATTAATTAAAATCGAATTGCAAGAACGAGAATTTTTAATTACAAATCAAGATCGTAATAAAACAGTTGAGAATTTCGATCAAAATTCAATAGAAATTCAATTAAAAATATATATAAAATATTTGATTTTAAAGGAAATAAATAGCAATTAAGTATATTATAATTTTAACTTATTTTCAAATACATCCACCCCTTGCACTCCATTTAACATACACTTATTATTCGTTTTATTGTTATTTGTAACTCTTTCCTTCGGAACATATTAATACGCTCACCAAACTTCATCCGTTAAATTATAAACATTAAGCTAACTCAGAATACTGTTAATACCGATAGTTTTGGTTACTAACACCATGACTGACAGCACAATTCGTTCTTTTTCTATATCCCTCAATCAAACATGGAAATTTGTTTCTACTTCTATTAAACTCCAAAGCTGGCTTGTTCACGCTGAACATGCAGTTTGCAGACTAAAGGTAACACAAGTTAGAAGAAACTATATCAAAAACTTTAACAGGCGTTTTAGAGAAGTTGATCTCGATATAGATCTAGTTATAATAGAACAAGTATTTAAATTCCATACGATATCGGGAAGTGAAGCTAGAAAAATGTGAGAATAGAATGTCTCCGAGAATAGTTTTTTCGAGATTTCGTTTGTAGGAAATTTTTAGCTGAATATGAAGAAAATATTTATTTAAAAAATGTTCACAATTTGTTCAGTCTACCTTAAAATTATGGGTCCCAAACATTTTGGCAATAAAGGTTATATATTTTAATCGAAATGGGTGATAAAAAAATAATAATTTTTGCTGGTTATGAAAACATATTTCAAAAATTTTTCAATAAATAACAATTTTAAATTTTTTTAACTAAAAATGTTTCTCAATTATATTACAAAAAAGACAAAATTCACAAATGTCTTTGAAAATATATATGTCATAGTGTAAAATGGTGATTTTGAAAAATTTAATTTTTTATCGATTAATAAAAAAAAAAATGTTCACGTGACTTTTATAATTTTTTACTATATCTATAAAAAATATATTTGACGATTGTAGACTTTAAGTGCTCCCGCCCGGCAAAACGAATCAGGTGAGCATTTCATGAAAAGTTAATTCTTTTTAAACACTTCTTTTAATTGCATAAAAAGCATTTTAGCAAAATATTTTCGCAATTATTTTTTTTTTTTTTTTTTTGTTTTTGTGGTATATAAAGTACATATCAATCCTCTTTTTCTGCAAAAATCATTAAAAGAAGCTTTAAACATTGTTGAATTTTAAAAATAAATCTATAAAAAATATATGAAAACCCAAAATATAAATTATCGTAAAGCAAAAACTTCACCTACTTTCCAACTAATAAAGTATTACAGAATATAAAACAGACTTCAATTATAATTTCATGATGTTATAATATGTATATAGATTGTTCTTAAAAGCTCTAATCTTGTATCAAAACTGACCAATTTTAAGTCATTTACCAAAAATCCTTGCTTTGCAATATTTCCATATTGCGTATACGTAATAAACAATTGAAATGGCACATTTCCCGGTTGTTGAATGACGATAATATTTCGCAATAATAGCTATATTTAGTTAAATATTGTTTTATTTTTGGAAAATTTGCCAAAAATTTATGCAAAGCGTTTTTAATAATTTTCTGCAGGAGTGAAGAACGATATGTAATTAACCACTACATAAGGAAATAATGGCGAAAATGTTTTGTTAATATGATCATTTATGCAATAAAAAAAAAGTCCTTTAAAAACTTGTTTTTTTTTCATGATAATTGCTCCTGCATTCGTTTGACCGGACCGATGATAGTTTAGTGTCAATTCGTTTTAAATATATTACTTTTTAGGAAATATTGTCAACAAATTAAAAGGCTGCATTACGTGAAATTTTTTCATTAAAACTAATAAAAAAAAATATTTTTCCCAAAATTTACATTTTCGCACCAATGCTTAATGTAGGGTGCAGACCCCTAATGCAGTCAGTCAGAATCAAGTTTTCTAAACGGAGCTTTAAGTTAAAAGTGAAAAAATTAGCAATTTCAGATATGCTGACTTAAATTATTTTCACCGTCTAGATGAATTGAATGATCAGAAATCTTAGTATGTATTTGAAGTATATACAAATGTCAGAATATTTTTAGAAAAATGGCAATGGTCATTGTCAATAAATCATTTATATTTCATAAAGAAAATGGTAGTGATATAGACTGCGTAATAAGCAAAATTGTTGAGGCTACTATTTAGTCATCCCCAGAGAGGATTGGTAAAAAAACTACGCCAAACAAAATCATCACCGAGGCTTGCGATACAACTCCGGCTCTTCAACTTCTGCATTTAATATTTAAAGCTAAAAAAACTTGTTTTAGTAAAAAATATACTTCTAAAAGATTTTGTTAAAAAACAATAGCATCTGAATGGGTTGAACCGCATTGCTGCGCTCTAGACAACTGAATCCAGGTTATTTAACTTACTCTACAATTATACTATTGAATTACTTATTTATGTCGATTTTTTAAACTTTTACATAATTAATTTTGACACCCATTGATTTCCTTGTATTATCACAGGGTGACTACAAGATGATTATTCTCAAAGCTTAAGTCCTCCTCACACACTCTTTCATACATTTCAAATTAATCCAACCAGTAGTTTAGGAGATACAGATTTATTATCAAAAAATTTCGTTGGACCCCACTGTGTAACGGGAATGTAGATTTGTCTGCACATCGCCGTTTTGTTTTTGGTGTAATTAACAAGATAAAGTTTTTGATTTATATGTACTTCCTTCCTCAAAATTCAGAAACATAAACGGTTTTTATATGGGAGTTATAGTCAATAACTTGTGTGGCAAATTTTGAGAATTTCTGGTCTCCAACTATGGTGGTTCAGAACAAATAAAAACTTCAATTTTTTTATTAAACTTCATAATACCCTTCATCTTAGGTGTAAAGGTTATATATAAGTTGGTCATTCTGTTTGTAAATTCCACAATTTTCATTGTAGAAAAAAAATATATTTTCTGGATACTTGTAAGAAATAATATCCGTTCATCCGTGTGTCGGTTGAAATGGCGTTTATGATAACTTATATATACAATATATATACCGAATAATTGGAAATCATTTCGAAGATTTTGCTATTGAAATTCAACAAAATCGTACTATAAAAGCAAGAGTATGAAAGCATAACTTAAGGCGAACATTTAAATTGTCGGCATTTAAAGGTGGCAAAGGATAGAAAGGATGCACCATTGTCTTATAACGACCTCTCTCATGTTTTTAGTACCTTTCTACCCAATGTGCTCCATATTGAAATAATGAGTTCAAAAGGCTAAAGTGTATGTAGTGTAGTGTTCTAATAATAATATTTTAACTCATTATTTGAAAGCTTTTGCAAGGTTCTAAGCTAAGAAATTACTTCATTATTGTACATTTATGTTTAAAATTCCCTTTCATATCATAAGTATTTACTTTACAATTCGATACTAAATAAAATAAATTAAAATGAATTATGACGCAGCGTATTTTCCGCCAAATGAGCAAATATATTATATATTTTGATTTAAAAAGAAAAAACAACAAAATAAATAATTAAACGTTTTATACAACAATTTGGTTTTTATGTTTTGTGTTATTTTTTTGCTTTTGTTTTCTTTGTTATATTTGCTAATTTATTTTTACAACCAAATATATATTGAATTGGTTTTGCTGTTGGCGGTTATTTGCCAGTTAAAGTTTATTTTACTCTCGTTTATTTTTATTTTTTTTGTTGCTCTCATTGTTGATATTATTGGGTTTTTGGCCCTGTACCACATATAAAAACTCTAAAAGGGTGTGATTTGTTTCTAATTTAGCAAATGTCTGCTGAATGGATTTAGTTGGAAAATGAGAAAAGTAAAAAAAAAATAAATAAAAAAAATAACATTTAATTACAAAGTGTGAAGACCTCAAATTTAACTCGAAAAAAAAAAAGAAAATAAAATATATAACAACAAGCAATCAATGCAAAAAAAACCACTACAAAGTTAAATTTACAAACATTTACCTGATTTTTAACCTACAAAATATAAAAAAACAACAACAAAAAAGCAATAAATAAATTTTATATTAAAAGACCTTTTTAAAACCATTGCTTTTTTTTAACTTACAAACCAAATACCAATAAAATCCCTTTCATTTCACGATACCAATCTGCTATTTTTTATAGACTATATCCCAGTAGACATTGCAGTATAAAAACTTGCTAAAAACTTTATTTCATCAAATACTTCTTTTGCTGCTAATATTAGTTAGAGACAAAACAGAGAGATGAGTTGAAAACTCAATAGAAAGAAAATCAAAAGTTGCCATTTTTTTTTAATTCTCAAGGGAAACTTCATAAATACCCAACTTAACTGAAAGTATTAACTAGATGACATTTACTACATACAATATTTAAAACTTCAAAAAAATATATACTTATACTTAAAATACATATGTGTATGTATAAAGTTTTACCTTTATACATATATGTATATACTCATACATACTCACTCTTTCTTATACTTGAAATAACTAACGTGCTCTATCATCGATTTTGAAACTTAACCATGTATACCACATCCCTTGATACTTGGTTTTTTTATTTTCAAAATTCTTTCGTTTTAAACACACAACTAAATTCTCAAACATAACCTTCAAAAATGCACAAAAACAAAAATGAAGCACTTAAAAAAATAGCATAAAAATTTGCTAAAGAAAAATCATCGCTTGTCCTTATAACAACTAGAAAAAAGAATCCCTTAACCACGATATACATATGTATGTCAATAGACAACAAAACTTTTTTTTTTTCCTTACTAACATATTGTTACCCTATTTTATCAATAAGATATTGAGATTTCTAAAGCAGATTGGTAACATTTTTCTATATATGAAAGATCAATGTTACTGATTGGCTGACTGATTCATCATATCACATCCCAAACGGCTGAAGCTATTGTACGTCGGTAGGTCACTATCTATATAGATCCCCTATGATGAGATTTTTGGAAATTCGAATGTTTATGGAGTAAAAAAAGGGCAAAATCGGTATCGGCAAACTAATGCAGATACCAGAAAAAGTTGAGTAATTATCATTATTCATTTATATGAGCATTTTCATATATATAATTTTAGATACTTCGATGGATAAAAAAGTCCCCGAAAAGGGGTAAAGCAGGGAACTTACATTTTATTTAAACTTAATAATAATTAAACATAGAAAGATAAAATTAAGAAAATGTAGTCTTTCGTAGATAAGAATTCATAAGAGTGGAATTTGTGGCACTTAACCCTTATGTTGACAACCGCATACCCGGGTATGTTTTTCATTTTTAAATTAACATATTCTGAGTTTGGGTTATCATATTAACTTGAAAATATAAACGTTTGTCAACAATATTGTTAACTATAACATACTGAAGAAAAAATTTAAAAAAAAGTTTTCATAATCAAAATTATACGTGTTTTTATGAAGCTACCCCTTACATTTACAACCAGCATAACTGGGTATGTATAGTATAATTTTTAGAAATTATTATGTAAAATGCAAGTGAAATATTTGTTTTGTTAAATTGTTTTATTTTTATTAATATTATTTACAAATTAAAATTATATTTAAGGTTGCGAAATATCATAATAACTTTTGAATGTTCAGAACGTACTGGCTTACGGAATTTATGAATACATTTCGTGTTGGTCTTCCAGAACATATAAAATAATTAATTGCACTTCACTTTTCCTCGAATGTCTCGAACTTCATAACTTCGGTTAGAAAAGTGTTCATTCCTTGATCTTCCTGGGTCAACTTTCTGGACATGCCTTCCATTCCAATTCTATAGTAAAAGTTTCGCATAATGTACACATTTTGCGATTTTTTTAATTCTCTCAGCTGCTACCGAAATAATTTGTTCTCTACTCATCGTTTTCTTCTGTTGTTATCTAATATAATTCATGGTTTCAGTTTCATTTTTTTTTTTTTTTTTGTGTGACCTATAAAACAATACAGACAGTAGTACCTTCTTGAATACTTATGAACACATGAATATGTTATTAGTAAATGATGTTTAGACTTCTGCGGAATAGATTATAACGTAAATCTTTCACCACGCACACACCTTGCTTTTCTTCTAGTTCTCCAGAAGGTGCCACATATATGTGTAGATTTGTCCCTTCAGTAGATGGAGGTAACAGCATTTCACACGCACTAAACCTTTATGCCAGTACCTCTTTCATATAGTTGTTCGAATGATTCCTGTACAGTCTCAAGAAAGTATCTGAAATGTGGTGCTGTAGCTTTGTCGTTTTGTTTGCGCTCCTGGCGTGCATTTCCATTATCAAATCTGATAAATCTGCTGATGACAGAGAAACATTAAACAAACGATAATAGAAATGTTGAAATACCTTAGAGGAAAATATTATTATCAAATATCATATGTTTTTCTATCTGTTGTAAAAGCACTTGAAAACATAAAAGTATCAAAAATTGCATACAAAACGTATGACATACCCAGGTATGTTGGCTCTAACGATACGTATAAATTTTTGGTTGTAAACATAAAGGTTAAAGATACAAGATCCTGTGTGTAGGAATTCAAGAGGATAGACTTTGTGGTACTATTTTCTTTTTCTATTGATATTTTTTGCATTTTCAGTAATATTTAACCTGGAAACAAAATAAAATACGCGATGTTGGAAAAAATTCTGAGAGGGACTTTGGTAACTTTGAAATTTTCTGTAATTATGAATTTACAAATATGAATTAGGGATACGAGATCCTAAGTTATTTAGAATTTTCTAAAATATTTAATCCGGAAACATCAAATTAAAAATATGTGTTGTTAAATGAATATAAATCCATAAGACAGGTTTTTGCGGTACTTTTTGTTCTTTGTATTGGTACTTTATTAATTTTCTATAATTATGAATCAAGAAACATGAATTTAATGTTTTGTGGTCTTAATTGAATGTAAATCCATACGAGAGTATTTTGTGGCACTTTTCTCTCAGATTTAAATTTCAATGAAATTTAATACAAGTATTGTCCATTACAAGTATTGAACGTTTTTCTTTCCGGTTCAAAAATACGACGGTTTAAAAATAAAAAAAAAACTGACAAAGGATAGTACACCTTTATCGAATTAATTTTTTTTATTAATTTAAATTAGTTCAAGACCCAAAAATTAAACTATTATATCTCCGAAAATTTATAAATAGCTACTTATCACAGAAACATGTGTTACTTCCCAACGAAAAAGAAAAATATAGACGGGCAAGATTAACGGTATGTTAAAACACGCCATTGTCTATGTATTATCAAAATTCGGGAAGTGGGTAAATGCTGACTGATACTTGTGTTAAATTTAAAATAAAATATGCTTATACAGAATATTACTTTGATACTAACACTCACATCTATTTATGCACCTTTATTGTGATTCTCGAAATATTCTATATATTAGACATTTATTTGTAGAGGGGCTAGCAGAAATAATGGACCACATATAATCAAATTCAATATACCCATTTACTATATCTTCAAAATTGCCACCTGAACTTTGAGCACAGTCATCTAGACGGACAGACGGAAGGACATGGTAAAATCGACCTAGAAAGTGATTATCAGCCGAACGTTATCCTTTATGGTGGAGGTTTTTCTTTGCGTTGTAATATTTGCAGAAATACATAATACCCCAACCACCTATGCTGGTGTAGAATATAAAAAGTGGCATGGAAGCCTCGAACCTAATAAAACAGTTTATCTGAATTACTTGAAATATCTCGAGCCAAAGAATTTTTATCCGTGCACAAGTGAAATGGAAATAATTATGGAATTTTTCTAATTCCAATTTCTAAATTTTAGTTCATATAAATCTACCACAAGGTCCTAAAGTTGGACACCTCGGTTATATATTTTTTTTTTTTTTTTTCAAAATGAACTAGATTCGTTATATTGAACTTGATGTCAAAGATTTTTATATTGGAGGACTTTACTGGCTGAGTTATATCATTAAATTTACTTGATATTTTTGCCCATTTTTTACCAAAAAAAAGTTAACTCTGCTAAGAACGATCATATGTATATGTTCCATTTATGAAAATATATGAATACATAGAAATATAACATAGGTTTGAAGTGGATGCTAAAGGAAAGGTACCCTATGTGGACCACTTACAGAATATATAGAACAATTCATAGACAAAAAATTAAGATCTTTCTGTTTTTATTTTTAGCAGAAGAGTTGAGGAATCTGTCGAAGTCATTTAGATGAGGAGAAGATAGAGTTTATAGAACATCTTCTGTGAGATTGTCCGGCTCTAAATAAATTCCGTCTCAGTTGTCTGTGGGAGCGCTCCTTTCAGAATATCGATGATCTGGGATATCTAACATTATGCAATCCAGCCAACACGCTATTTTAGTGAAATGGACCACATTGGGTTTACGAGTAAAGTCGTTTATTTCGACGGGCGGAATTCGCAACTTAGTTTTCAATATTAAATATATTGGTTGATGCCTCCGATAAAATAGTATTTGTGAATATAATATCAATATGAAATTGGCATTAAAAAGAGGGAGAGAGAGGGGAAAGATATATACAGTCAAGTTCCACTAAACAATTGTATATGAGTATAAAAATTCGAGAATATTAGTACTGTGGCAAACTTTAGACCAGACTTTAACTAAATGTAAAATAAAATATACGTAGATTATCCCAACCATCCATGCACAGTGGGGCAGAATCGATTTTATTTGGAAATAAATCTGTAACTTCTAATTCCATAATATCAATATATATATATATATATATATATATATATATATATATATATATATATATATATTTTTAAAATCTTTAAAAGTAATAAAAACAACAACCAATGATGTAGTTAAAAATGTATTCCGAAGATCTTTTTTCAAATATTTGTTACGACAAAATTTATTAGTTTATATATAAATTCAATTTAATTTCCCTGCAGAGATAAAAAAACCAATCAGTCTTACATCGTTGACATGACTTCGCATTCATTGAATAGGTATCAAAAAAGAGAACATCTTCCTATGGCAAGCCTATGTTAAAATCATTGGAAATAATTCGAATTTGCTCTACTTCTGGATCACAAGTTCTGGATTTATTGACTTCTTTGGATGTTCTTTATTTGCTGGAAAATTTTAAATTTATGATGTATTTATCGACATGTAAATATTTGAATACTTTTTACATTTGATTGTACTATTATTTTCAGGTTTAAACTGCGGGTTGGAATCTTGATCTCGAGTATCTTTTTGTGATCAATTTATTTACTCACTACTAGTTTGAGGATAAAATTGATTACAGTTGGGGGCGTTGATAAGTAACATTAGGCTTAGAGATGTTTGTTCACTGAAGTGAATAGGAATAGAGAACTTTGCAAAAAAAAAAACCATTAGACTGAAACCCAGGAAAAAAATTTAGAACATGTTCTAAAATCATTAGTTCTAGAACTGGTGTAATCAGAACCACTTCAGATTCTTTAATAACATCTTCAAAACTAGTGGTATCACAACCAATTCTGACACCAATGGTCTAGAATCTATTTGTGGATCTAAATTAGTTTTAAGTAATGTTTTAGAGAACTAGTTCTTAAGAACTAATTCTGTATGCCTTTTATATCACTTCTGAGAATAAATTAATGGTTCTCAAATGACTTCCTAGAACTGTTTAAAAAGAACTTGTATACAAATTTCATTAGAATAAACAGTTAAAAAAATTATTCTGAGGTAGTTCTAGAATCGTTCCATAGAATGATTGTTGGCTAGCTAACACTTCGTCAGAACTAGTTCTGGAGGGGACAATTTAAAACAAAAATCATTAGTCGTAACGCCAAAGTAGAACAAGTACGGGCTATTTTCATAGGTTCTGGAAGTAGTTGTAGAACTAATACAATTTTTCATGGGAATTTACAGTGAAGCACTTTTTGTTTGGATCATTTTGTTATTGAAGACAGAAGGGCATTCAGAATTCGTCTTCCGCACAAATATAGCATTTTGTATATTTTTGATAATTTCTTTAACTAAAACCCTTCAAAAAAATACATATTGACATTTGTTGATAAAAGTTTCCTCAGTGAAAGGGAGAGAAAACATATTTACCATTTACTAACTTAATTTATAGTTAAAAAAAAATACATTTTTTTTTGGCTCCAAACATCTATATATTATTTAAATACTCCAAGGTATTCTTTAAAACATTTCTAATAATTTCTTTTGAATCACTTCATTTACAGGATATTAATCTCCATGGGTTTTGTTGGACATTCTTGTTCATATATTTATTACATACTAAAGAAGAAAACAAAAATAAAAGTTTTAAGTTTTTTCTAAAATTCTTTTTTTTAAGTTTTACAATACAGTTTTGATTTCATATAAAACAAGTTGATAAAAAAATTGGTCATAAATTTAATGTCATTTTTATTTACCTGGTGAGTTTTTGAAGGAAAATTTAAAAATGAGATTTAAAAAATATATAATTCGTTTAATTTAAAATAAAATATAGATTTTTAGGACTTACGATTTTTTCTATTCTTTTCTTTTTTTTTGTCTAAATATTTTCGCTTAATTGTAATTACCCGCATTTAATATTATTGTATAATTATCTCCATATGTTGTCCTTAAAAATTCCCTTGTTTATATTTTTCTTTGGATCTTTACTTGTTTTTCTTAATAATATTATATTTTTTAGTATATTTTTTCTTGTTTTAATGTTTTATCTTCTTGTATTGTGTTTTATATTTCGAATGTATCTCCTAGAGAAATAGAATCTCTATTACATCGAAAATAAGCAGGAAAAAAAACGAAATAGAAAAAATTACAGAAAAACCAACATTTTTGCTCATTACAAATGAACATGACAGCATTTGTAATTTCTTTTCCTTTATATCCTATGTAATTGTGGACAGTGGGCTTAAAGAAAGGGAATGTCATCATTCTTTAAAAGAAAGTATTCAAAGAGATATGAAGTCTGTAACAGGATCGAACGATTTAACCTCATCTTAAACTGAAGTTAATTGTAGAAATTTTAATTAAAAGTGCCTCGCACTATGGCAAGTAATTCAAATCGCGATGGAAAATAATTTTAAAATCTTTTTTTTAGAATTATTTTTAATAAATTTATTAATTTCTCAACAGGTTCGTATTAAAGCAAATTTTAGAAATTTTAATTAAAAGTGTCTCGCACTATGGCAAGTAATTCAAATTGCGATAGAAAATAATTTTAAAAACTTTTTTTAGAATTATTTTTAATAAATTAATTAATTTCTCAACAGGTTCGTATTAAAGCAAATTTTAGAAATTTTAATTAAAAGTGTCTCGCACTATGGCATGTAATTCAAATCGTGGTGGAAAATTATTTTAAGAATATATATTTTTTTAATTAGTCAGGGTTCACACACAGCAATTTTTCTTGCAGCAATTCTGACTTTGTAAAGAGAGAGGTAAAGAGAATTTAAAAGTTTAGTATTCTCTTCTCCTCCCTCTCCTACAAAATAATGAATTGCGGCAAGAAAATGTTTATGGGTATTAAATTAAATTAAACAATTAAAAACTTTCAAATTTTTTTTTTGTATCAAAACTTGTTTCAATAATTGAATTTTTCAACAGAAATGTTATCCTTTCGTTATATAATACGCTGTTCTTTAAATAATTCGAGTGTGTTTAACCAACATATGAAGTTTCCATATATTTTGTTGTTGTAGACTTTGCCTAATAAAAACTGATAAAAGAAAACTTTTTCAAAATTGAGTAAGTTTGGGTAGGATTTAAAGGATAACCTTTCCCCAGAGGGTATCACCAGACACGACCAAACTTCTTTCTTCCGAATCGTAGGCAAACCCGTAACTAGCCGACCGAGAGTCGAAGAATGTATATCGTCGGATCGTTATAGTATTGTAGTTAACTGTTTGAGAGCCGAAGAATTTATCTCATAAGATTTTATTTTGAAGGCTGAACCTTATAGTTAACTGACAGAGAGCGGAAGCATTTATTACGACAGATTGTATTTAGTTCATAAAATAGCTAGCTAGCCGATTGAGGGCCGAAGCATTTATCTCGTCAGAATGTATTTAGTTCATAAAATAGCTCTTACTATCCTAGCTAACCGATCGAGAGTCGAAACACTTATTTCATCGGATTGTATTCAAAATTTAGCGTAGCTCACACAATCCTAACTAATCGATATTTTAGAGACGAAACCCGTAGTTAGCCGGCAGCTGAAGAAGTTGTCTTGTCAGATGTAACTTTGATATCTGACCTGAGAACTAAATTTGGCAACACTATTCTATTCCTCATAGGCAACAATTGAAGAAACTGGGCGTGCTTAGTATACCCCAGCTGCATTACAAGATTGATATAACTATCAGGTAGTTATACAAAGCAAAGAAGGAACTACAAAAGAGATAAAAAAGTATATTTTAGTAAAATTGAGAGTGCTTTTATGTACGTGAGTCACATACACAGAAAAGCTCTCTCAATTTTTCTAATATATTCATATTGCATGAGCTTATGCAGTATGCGTCTATGGGGAGTTTAAAATCAATATAACTTTTTAAATAGGCTAAGAAATAAAAAATTAACTGATCTTAAAATATAACCCGAAAAAATAGAGAGATCTTTCTTCGTTTGATCTACTTAAATACAAACCGCGTATACATTTTATGTGAATTAATAAAAGAAAATTTCCACAAAAATCGCAAAGATTTAATTTTTTAATTACTTATATTTTTTATAACCTTCAACACAGTTTTAAAGTGGGTGTCATTCCATTTTAATTTCCAAATTTTTTTTCGGAGAGCAAAAACGGATCCTTGTAAGAAATGATGACGATTGTAGCGTACCCGTCCTTGCGTCGGTTGAAATGGTGTATATGAAGCCCACCGATTACTGCCATATGCAATACATATATCAAACGATCGGAAATCTTTTCGACAATTTTGCTATTGAAATTCAGCAAAATCGGTTCATAAATAGCGGAAATATACTTTTTAGAAAGCATACATACACAAATATATAAATACCCAACCGATCAAGAGCTTTCCAAATAACAAAAGTTTCACTAGTTCAAAAGTATATTTTTAACTTTTTGGAAGCTACAAAAAAATTATTTCCAAAAAAGTGAAAATATATTGAAATTTTTTGAGAAAAAAGGTTTAATAACTTTTTAAAAATTCAAATTTTAAATATTTTAAAGCATTTTTATTATTTTTTATTAATTTGTAAAAAAACAAGTGCGAATGTTATATTCGGCTCGGCCGAATCTATTATACCCACCATC
>MINK01175162.1:0-12590 GCA_001735545.1 Phormia regina
AACTGAACTAGAACTCAATTAGAACTGAACTACAACTAAACTGGAACTGAACTAGAACTGAAAGAGATTTTAACTACAACTGAGCTGGATCTGAACTAGAAGAAAACTAGAACTGAACTAGAACTTACCAAAATTGAAATATAACCTAAAATTTCCATTATCTCAAATTAAACAAAGTTTTGAGATCTCTTCCACAATAGTTTTATTTTTCTTACAATATTTTCATTTTAATAAATACTTTAATAGTTTTTTCCAACAAAAATCTCTTTCAAACTCATTTACTTTTACTTTTTCCACAAAAAAGCAAACAGTATTCACAATATCCACATATTTTGTTCTCTAACTATAGTTAATCAACATGGAAGGAAGTTTTTGTTTAATCACCGATTTTTCCAACAAAAAAAACTTCACATTTCATTAAGCACTCAATACTACAGGAAAACTAACAAAAAATATTTATAAAAAACTTTATGCGAGAAAACTTTTGTAGCAACTACAAAACAAATGAATAAAAAAAAAATAAGTTACGAGATGCAAATTATTTGCAACTTTCATATTGCTTATTGCAACACACAATAGACAAAGAAACGAGGGAAGAGAGAGAGAGAAGTAACATTAAATAAAAAGATTTTTATTTTTTATTATTATTTTGCAAAATGTTCTTATCAACAATATCATTGAGGAATGAAAATAAAAAAAACAGTAGAGGCAATAAAAAAGCTCTCCAATATTTTTCATGAAAAAAAACCTTAAGAAACTTTGCAACAATTGTAAAAAATTTATATGTTAAAAGGAGGTTAAGTAGAACTTGTAGTAACTTTGTCTCATATTAATTTTTCATTTACCCCTAGAGAGAAGCAAGAAATTAAATAATAAAACAAGAACAAGAAAAATGCCAAGAAAGTCATGACAACAACCTTAATAGCAATTATTGTTAATATTGTCGCAACAAAATATAATTTAAAGAAATATTTCTAAGGTTTCTTTATGCGTAAGTTATTGTAGAAGAAACAACAAAAAAAAACTTACAAAAAGTTTATATAAAAGATTTTTATTTCTATTAAAAAAATAAAAAAGTATTATAAACTGAAAATTAGTAGTTAATACACAATTTCCTATAATAATTTACCTCCTTATTTTAACACGTTTATTATTTTTCTGCTCTGTAAGGACTTTAATGTTCTTGTTTGTTTATATTTAACCTCCTATACAATTGACCTCTTTAACCGGTCTTAATCAAATTATCTTTTGTTATTGTTAATGTTTAAGTTGCTGCCAGTCAGTCAGTCAGTCATCTAAATGATACGTTTAAGCCACCTTTTATTAAAATAAACACATAAACACCTATAGCCTAAATACAAACATCATCACACCATATATGATGCTTGAAAGATACATAAAACTTCCTGACATTTTTCACACTTCCTTTAGACATACACGTAACAATAAAATCTACTTAACAATACAATAACAACAGCAACAATAACACCAACAATACAAAAAACAACTAATACTAACCAATCTTTGCACAGACACACATACAAACAAACACGCACACGTATATAGAATATCAACTATAAGAAGGCAAAAAGGAAAAAATCAAAAGACAATAACCAGTCAAGCAACACTCCTTTTGCGGTAGTACGTGATCAGTGTCAACAAAATATTTCTCTCATATACAAAATATAAAATACTCATACATACATACATATGTACATACATACAAGTGTTCAAACGAGGGTAACTATTTGTATATAGAGATTTATATATATATAGCTATTATATAAACATATTAAGAAGATTTTGTTTTAGCCAAAACATACTTCTCTGAAAGCTTTTAATATATTTAGTTACCTTCGTTGAGAAGCTTTCTCAAGCAAAAGAAAATATTAAATTGAAAAATAAAATAATATAAAGAAAATGTAATAATAAAGAAAAACTTAAGAGAATCATACAAAATCAAATAAACACTAGAGCAGAGGCCAGTGACCTTTAAAGCTGTTTTAGTAAGATTTTGTTATTTTTTTATATTTCTTGTTTTTTTAAGGATATAAGAAACTATACCTAATTTATTAAGAATTTTATTAAAAACAGCTAAAGCATAAAATAAAATATGCAGATAACTAAATATACCTTTAAAAACCAAAACATACCTAGGAATATATGTACAGTATCGAGCATAAAAAATGCAACGCTAAGCAATATGATTTCTGATCGTATTAATTAGGGCTATTAAGTTATTAAATTATCTAATTATGTTCTGATTTTATTCTTTGTGATCTAAGCCAACTTTTGTATGACATTTTTTTCCAAATTGTTGCGCATACGAAAAGTTATTACTTTTAAAAAAAGGTTATAATTTTTGGCGAGAAAAAAATGCAACCCGTTAAAAATGAACGAAATTTTTAACACTTTTTATAAAAATAATTATTGAAATTTACTGAAAATTATAATTTAGTAGTATTACCACCAACACACATAAATTTAACGTAATTTTAGTTACAAAGGATATTAATAGTATAAAAACAAATTCTTTTCTAAATTCCTTTTTAGAATTTAGGAATATTTTTGAATTGCATTCTGATAAAGGCACTGGAATAATATTAATACGTAGTTTAAAATGAAAATTCGTGAAAATTATCTTAAATACACAACATTGAAACGATCATGCTTGTAAAAATGTATACAAGTCATGTAATAGTAGATATTTCATATTATCTGAATGAACACATGTGGTCATTTAAAGCTACTAATCGTTGATATAATTATGTAAATATGGTAACTGAAAACCCCTTTATTAAAACACGTATTATTTATTAAAATCAAACTACCACCTTCACCATTAGAGGCAGGTCCTTTATTATTTTGTTTACTGTATAATAGAAAGTGAGAGCCTATTACAACAACTTAAATTAATTTAATTCTAAAATCATCGTTTTTAGACTGCCTACGTAGATATACTTACTTAAGTATTAATTTCCAATAGTAAAAAAAGTGCAACAACAGGATGAAATTTTAATTATTTAATAAAGGAAGTGTGTCAAAACTTAACTCTTAACTGGTTTTCCCTGTGTTCGGTAGAAAAATCAAGGGATATTTGAATATTATTGAAATGCTGGGCATTCAATAATGTCGTATCATCGCGAAAAAAAATATATATATTTAGCGGTTGAGTCCATCACAATAACCATCGAAACTGGTTACGATACTTGAGTCGAAAACATTTACTCAATTATATCAACTTAAGCCAAACTACCATGTTTATTTGATCTCTTTTTTATATAGAATTTTTATGAAATTTTAGAATATATAAAGAAATAAATATTAATTCCAAATATATTAATCATTATTGAAAAAATATATCTCATAGCGTTGCATTTTTTATGCTCGGTACTATAAAATATACATATAAAACGGTGAGACAATTTACCAGAATAGAGCTCATACTTAATAAAACTGCTTACGAAAAGCGTCATGCTATAGCTTAAATGAACTTTAAACTTAAAAAAATATATATCAAATGAAATCTATGAGTTTAAATGATACACAGTGTGACCAAACAAAAATTTAATAAATCTACACCTTCTAAAACACCCCATAACGGAGGACATAAGCTTTCACAAAAATCATATTTTAGTCATCCTGTAAAATGACAAGTTGCATATCTTGGGTCTCGAACTGGAGAATGTAAAATTCTTAATTTCTACAAATTAAATCCCATTTTTGTATTTCTGAAGAATACTTGACAAAATAAATTACAAGCTTACTACCTAAATTATCTCTATATTTACTGTTGAATTTAGAAATTAAAACTGTTGTCTTCAGCTTTATTCAGATTTTCGGATATAAGACCTGAAAAATATAAAGAAATATGGTTTTTAATATTCGGAATATATTCAGACATAATATGCTAAAAAAAATTTCCATTACCTCTATGTAAAAAAGTTATCACAGTAAATTTAGTATGAAAAATTTTTATACCTTTCACTGAAGGTGTAAATAAGTTTATCATTCAATTTATAATTTCAAAAATTTTCGTCGGAAAGTAAAAAAGTTTATAATTTATGTATCCTTGTAAGAAATGATAACGATAGGAGCATGTCCGTCCAACCCGCTTGTCTGTCGAAATGGCGTTTAAGAAGCCCACCAACAACTGACATATATAATATGTAAATCAAACTATCAGAAACTTTTTCAAAATTTTTATTGAAATTCAATAAGCTTCGTTTTTGCAAAGAAATTTCTTCTGAACTTTTGTGCTGAAAATTTTAAAAAATCGGTTCAATAATAACTGAAATATCGTACAAAATGTCTTTTTAATTTTATGAATCCTATTTATGAGACTTTGTCTTTAGAAATATGTAAAGACAACATTTTTATTAAAACAAGTTTGAGTAAAAAATAAAAGAATTAAAATAAAACTTTTCAGAAAGCAAGAAATTTGAAAATATGTTGTCTAATATTGGTAAAAAATCCGTAAACATTAAATAGATTTTTTTATACATCTTTTTAATTGCATTAATAGATTTAATGTAATGTAGCTGTTTTGGTACTATTAATGGTCGTTTGTTTATATTGTTGGTGCATTTTGTGTGTTTTTTTCTGTACAGTGGCATCTTAAAAACTAAATATTGTTTGAATAACTTTTTGTTTTCACTTATTAGAATCGGAAATTTAAATTAGAAAATAAAAATTTATAATCAACAAAATCTTATGTATATATTTATTATTAAGTATAAAATTAAAAATCCTTTAATTTATATCAAAGGTATAAATATTAAAAAAAAAAAAAACGTTAAATGAAAATAATTCCAATTTTTTTATGTATAACCCACTGTTTGTCCAGTTTGTCCACGTTATTGTGTTAACAAACCTGTCAATTTACGGCAAATTTTATTTTTTTTATTTTTTTCTCTAACAATTTTTCTGTTAAAGTGGGTACAATATTGTCAAATCAATATTGCTGTAAATGTAGAAAAAGTCAGCAGCAAAAATTAAAAACGAACAATAAATTTTAATTGAAAATGATATACTTGACAATTTAAAAAGGAGAGTGAGAGAGAGTGATTCCATATCAAAAAACAGACATTTTCGAATTTAATATTTCCGATGTCAATGTATTCACTACAAATATTAATTATTGCAAATGTTATTCAAATCACAATTTTTCTGAGTAAAGAATCCTCCTGGTCCAAAAATGTAATGTTTCAAAAATCAAAAGGCGATTTAAATTTTCCAAAAGTATTCACACTTTATTGTTCATAACTTCTAAACTATTCATTGAAAAATTAATAGAAAAACACATTGACTCTAAAAGGACAAGTAAAATATTTATATATTTAGAAAGATCAAAGGTCAAAATTGATAATATAAAGATTAAAGCTAAATTTTTAAAAATTAAATAAAAAAAGGTATTTTATATAAATATATCAAATACATATATTGATAATGAAACTTCTTTATATTTGTGGCAAATATCAAATTGGAGCCTCTATTAGTTTAGGAGTTATGAAGCAAAATATAGAAAAAAGTCATTTTTTTTATATAAAATTTAAAATATTTGCATAAATTATTTTGAAAATATATATATTTTTTCTTTTTTGAGCACGTATTTAAAATTTTATATGCAAAATTTGACTTCAGTTCATAACTTCTGATCTAAAGAATTTTCCAACAAGCAATTTGCCAGAAGCATGAAGTAGAGTTATATTAATATTACAGCATTTTAAACATTTTTGCATTTTAAAAATATCGTTTTCAGTGTTTATTTCTTGTCCTTTTTTGACCTTTGAACTTTCGATCTAAAATAACTCCCTATAAATAATTTTTAAGGTAATATAATTGTTTTTAAAACTACATTAAAATTAACGTTTTATTTTCTTTAGTTTAGGTGTTATTATTGGATTTTATTTTTGTCAATAACTCCTAAAGTAAATAAGGCTCCATATTGAAATTTTATATCTATGTGGAGAAAAGATATGTCAACAATATATATATATATATTTTTAAGAATTTTAAAAATTCTGGTTTTTGAGATATAATAGTTTTAATGTTTTTATCTTCAACTTTGACCTTTGAACATTTGAATTAAAAATGATGTAATACTTTTGTCTTTAATATGCAACAAGAACTAAAGATCTACCATTTATATTTAAGAAAATACTAGAAGATAGAAAGGTATTCAATTATTTAAAGTTTTTAAAAATTTTTTTTTAAGCCATCGTATTTCCGGACCGAAAAGAAACATGACTTTAAAATTTCATGCTTTTGCAAAAACTTGCAAAGGAGAAAGCTTGTAGCGAATTTCATTGAAATCGGAAATGTCGGGAAAAACCGATTGCTGTTCGTTTTGACATGGTATCAGTCAAGAAGTTATTTATTAAAAAGGCAGATAAATACTTAATAAAAATAAAAAGTTATAAAAAAAAACAGATATTATAATAACGATTAAATGGTTATTGGGGGAAGGAGTACAAAAACTATCATCCTTTTGTTCAATTGTTTGTTTTGTTTACCCTTCAAGGTTGGGGAAAAATATAAAAAATTTGGTAATAAATCTGTATCTCTTCAACTACCAATCGGTTCGAATTAGAATGTATTGAGGAGTTGTAAAGGACATGAACTATCAGATAACTTATTTTGTAGTCAACCTGTGTTATCACGAGATAAGCTAATGGGTGTCAAAATTTACTACATCGAATATGCACAAGTTTCCTTCAAGTATTACGTTTATTACTGAGCGAAGAGAGGACTATAAAAGTCTTGTACATTCTCATTACCTCCCACGCCTACAAAGACAGAATTGTGACAAGAAAAATTGCTGTATGTGAACAGAGACTTTAAACTTGGACTTCATTTGTAGATGTTACGTTTTCTTGAAACTTTTACGTACTTCAGTCTACGTTACCCTTGAGAATTTTTAAAAAGTATCAAAAAAAAAGTGGATTTTAAAATAGTAACCAAATATTTTAAAATTGTTTTGCTATAATTTGCTTTTGGCGAAAATAAGGATTTATTTACAAAAATATAATTAGCACTCTGCGGTTTTTTATATCACTATCCTGCGAAACATCTAAAACTATTAATTTACTTGTTGAAATTAATATATGGATTGATATATTTCAAACAAATTAGTTTATCGTCATTTAGCATATAGTCTATAAAAGTCGCCATTTAGTCGCCATTCGAGAAAGGGGAGAAAAAAGATGCCAGGTAGTTGAAAAAGGGGGCAAATGGCGACTAAAGTCGCAACACAGTAACAATGACTCCAGTTAATTAACTTTGAAACTCTGTATCTTACCTCGTGTTATCACATGGTGACTACAATATCAATTGTCTAAAAAACTAAGTTCTCCTCTTTTTCTTTTTCTTCACCCTGCATTTCTAGTATTTTGCTAATACCTTTTTAATTTATTAAACCAGTTTGCTCTAATATAACACCAAATCAGCCTATCCTATCCTGTTTTTAACAGGCGGACATAGCTAGATCAACTTAGAATCGAACCAGGATTTCTAACTTGTATACAGTTAATATTTCAGCCAAATTTATTTTCCCCAGATGGTTCCGTTCGAGCCCTATTCTGATTACAATGGACGGAAAGACTGACGGACATATCTAAATCAACTCAGAATTGAATCAGCACCAGAAAATATATTCTTCATGGGATCTTAAATGATTATTTCGACATGTTATACACGCACGTTAAAACCAATATATCCCCCACCTTTATGATGGTGGGTATATGAAGCTTTCAAAGAATCTACTCAAATGTAAAATAATTTAAATCAAACAATTTTTATTTATAACCTCCTGGCAATAAATAATTTGATCTTACTTCATATTTTCAATACAAATGGTAAAAGCATATATTATTTCATAAAATTACAAAAGCTAACAATATTTTTAATAATTTCAATTATTCTTTATTGACAATTTAATTTAATATAATCCACAACCAACACTTTTGTCTAAAATTCTATAGATACTTTTACACTTAATATAAAGTAGCACAAAAGCCGGCAATAAATATCAAATTTTTATTAAAATAATACTCTAAAGAAATTTAATATAAAATACTCCTTTACATATACAAACAGTGTATGTATTCATGTTCATTTCTATGCAATTTAAAAAAATATATATAAATATAAAAAAATGAACTAAATGAAAAAGAAATGCTTTAGATCATAAAAAAAAAAAAACTCTAGATGCGTTGGCAGAAATGTAGACAAATGAATGAAAACTGCAAGATGGATGACGGGAAAATAAAAATTCACCATATGCTGCCATAGTCAGCCATTTAACTATACAAAAGGAGATATTTAGTGAAAGAGATATGGGGGGGATATGAGGAAATAGTGAAAGAAATGAAATATATTTCCGTAAAATTACCATATTTGTCTGTCAAAGGAAGGAATATTGAAGAAAAAAAAAATAATAATAAAATGTCGCATTAGAAGTAAATAAAGGAAAAATATGTAGATTTTGATTAAAAAAGAGTAGGTATTTAATAATGTTAATGGATATTTTATGGAAGGGTAGGGAATCGCAGATTTAACAAATATTCTGGTTATAAAAATGTATACAGATCGACTTGAAATGTGTGAGGGGGAGGGGGGGTTGCTTTATAAGAAAAAGAGCAAAAAAAAACATTTTTGTTAATTTTTCAAAAAAAAAAAAAAAAAAAAAAAATTAAAAATAATATTATTTTTTTTTTAGATTCTTTCTAAAATATTACAAAAAAATTATAACATATTAATTATATATCAGATTCAAAGATATAATATGATATACATTTTGATTTTAAATCATTAATATAATCGGCCTTAAAACTTGACGTCCCAATTCCACTTGTTGTTAATTATTTCCATATGTGTGTAACGTAATACACAATTGTTTATCATGTGGCGGTTCTCAGGGTATAGTACTGTTCCAGTTCCGGAACTTTATTATGAGAGGAACCCTGTCAACTTTGTACTGACCTTGGGTCAGTTCACAGGACTAAATCACCAGATGGTTCATAACTGCGAATTGCAAGATTAGAATTTCCCGCAAGGACATTTCTATTCGATTTGTGTAGTATTTAGAAGGTGTACAGATTTAGATTATCAAATAATGTGTCTTAACTAGGGGAAGGAAATTCAAGATTTCGCCATCAATTTTAAAGATACCGTGGCTTATTCATTAACAGTTTTAGCGAGCTTTGAGATAAGGAGAAATATTTTATGAAAGCGGATAAATTAAAATGAACTAATTATTTATTGTAAAATATTATGGTGTTATAATGTATATAAATCATTGCTCCACTGTCCTCAAGTTATATGAAATATACTCAGATATTGACGAAATATTAGACACGCATCACTTTGTAATACAAAGGATTTTCAAAATGGTAGATTAATTCAAGCAATGTGATATTATACTTTATATTGTTCGAAAGATATAAAAAAGAATATATATTTTCTGTAATTTAACATTTCTTTCGAAGAAGTTATATCAGTCCATTAGAGTGTCCCGTAACAAAAATGTTTTTTAGAATACCCCTAAAACGATGCGTAAAAATTAGGCTGAACTATGGGGAAATATTAAAACAACACAATATAAGTTGATCTTCAGTTCTCTCCAGTATGAGATGGTCACAGGTCTAGAATTTTCGTCCAACAACATTAGCATTGAGTTTAGTCTTGAAATGTGTGGTTCAAACAGAGATGTTCGTAATTTCGCGGCTTTATTAAAAAAATATTTAAAGATTGGTCCATAAGCCATTTTATACATTATGCAAAAAAAAAATGTCGATATTTTTCTTAAAAAAAAATAAAATAAGAATTTTATTAATTTTGTTTAATTTTAAGGCTAATAATTTAAAAAGATTAACATTTCTTATAGGAACTGTTTGACCAATACATGCAGTGCATATTCCTATTTTTTTTTATCCCTACTTTTAATTTTTTTCTGTTCTTGCTTATATTCTTTGTTGTTGCTCATCAAAAGCAGAAGTTTTTAACTATTTTAATCGAGAGACAACATAACTGGTACTTTTTAAAAGTAAACAATTTTTTTCCATATTTTTGTTTTGTTGCCTAATTATGCGATCCAAATGTTATTGTGCTATTTTAAGATGGAATTTCGGATAAACGCCACTTGAAATTTGTTTTTTAACATAAACAGTGACCAAAAATAAAATATTATCAATTTTAGTCTTTTTTTTTTTCAACCAAAGTGGTACGTTTCTAATAGTGATGATCTCAATTCATACTGTAACTTTTCCTATGTTTTAATTCAATTAATTTTTCATGCACTTTTAAATATGCCTAAGGGAATCTTTTTGTCTGATCAAGAAAGATTTCAAATAAATTTTTTCACGGACCAAGGATGCTCTAATAGCAGAATTTGGACGTAAATTAATTCGCGTTCGTTCGGAAAGTGTGTGGTCAAATTCTTTAAGAAATGCTTCAAAATTATGGAGTTCGGCAAATCAACAAAGGGAATACAAACTAACCCAAGAGACAACTTAATCTAATAAAACAAGAAGCAAACCCGCAACAAATGAATTTTCCACACAAATAAGCGAAATAAATTAATCTTCCTGTGACTTCAAACACGTTGCCACACATCTTCTACGGAAACGATGAAAACATTAAAATAGAAAAAGCGAAATGATAAACCAATGCTAACAAAACACCATAAAGAAAATCGTCTAAAATTCGCCAAGAAAATATATGCAAATGGGGCGATGAGTGAAAAAAGTAATTTTCTCTGAGAAAAAACAAATTTATTTAGACGGGTCCAGACTCATACTGCATGCTATTGGCACATTTAAGATCTAAAGATGTTCGGATGTCAAAGCGTAATTTCGGTGGTCGCAGTTTATGGTTGGGCCAGCGTTGTTTCGCAGTTGGCAAGTCGAAAAATTGGTTTTGTTCCGACAAAAAATTAATAGTTCTGATTTATAACGAACTGTGAAGATGCTCTTCTCTCTTTATTCCACACAAGATAATGCCTCAACTCCATTGTGTTCTAAGCGAATCGAATCTTTGGTCATATGACATGGCTTTCCTTTGTTTGGAACTGTGCCGGCCTGTAGTTCCGGACTTAAACCCAATGGAAAACTTTGGATACGATTGGCCCCGTAAAGTTTTATGCAAATAATGCCCAGACATGAGCCATAAAGACTGTTACAGAGTGAAACTAAGAATTAAACACAAGTTCTGGCGAGTAAATTGGATTCCGATTCTGCTTAAACAATTAGTGAATCAATGCCCGACCGTATTTTGAACAATCCATAAACAAAGGATCGATCCACACTTTATTAATAATGCCAAATGTGTGTCAAAAAATTCGTGCTAATTACAAAAAGATATTTAAAAAATTTTGGTCCATAAACCGTCATTTTAGTACATTATGCAAAAAAATCAAAAATATCGATTTTTTTGCATAATGTACTAAAATGACGGTTTATGGACCAAAATTTTTTAAATATTTAAAAAAAAAAATAAAATAAGAATTTTATAATTTTGTTAATTTTAAGGCTAAAAGTTAAAAAAGATTGCATTTTAATAGGAACTGTTGACAATATGTAATTTTCAGATTAAAAAAACAAAAAAAAAATTGTTCATCAAAATACCTTAAAAATTCTTTTAGCGAAGGAAAATCCCATTGGAAAAATTTTTAAAAAATTTTTTCATAACCAGCATAAAACTATTAATTTTTGATACCCACTACGATTAAAAAATTTAAACTTTTTTTGACCAAAATGACTTTAAAACCGCTTTTATGGAACTGAAGACCAGTGTTAAACATTTTTTCAATATTTTTTCCATATTCAGCTTATTTTTAAGCATTGTTTGAGAGATGTTCCTACATCGAAATCTTGAAAAACGCCATTTTCGGGACACTCTACTCACCATCCATCCGTCCATTTGTTAACAGTTATTAACAAACTTAACAACTTAGAAACATTATCAAGATCGTGCAAAGTTGTTGAAATTTCAAATTAATATACGCAGAAAAATTTATTAAGGCTCTAAGATGATATATAAATCTTTGAAATCGGATAAGGAGCAACAGAGGTTTAAAATTCGCTATGTCATTAGTACCTTATTTTTAGCCATCACAGCTCCACTTTTAAAGGGTATTTAGTAAAAAGCTGCTTTAAAGAAAGCAAGACAATCTAGTTTAGTAATTATACCTTACACCACAGTAGATGGTTGAGATATTATGCGTTTGTGCCAATGTTTGTAATGCATAGAAATAATTATTTAACATCCTCTGAAGAGGACTCAGAATCACTTTTTAAATCGATCCGTTCAACGCTAACATCGACATCCCGTGTGCAATACATAAAACTTTTCTCTGTATTACATGTAACTACCCAGCAAAAAAAGAATTGAAAAAGCTATGATTTTAACATTGTGTTATCATTGAAAGGAAGTACTTAGTGGTGAAAAAGATCTGCAGAAGTTCTTTTTTAACCCATGTTTGTCATTGGTTAAATGTTGTTCTTTATTACTTCTTTTTCATTCATTTTTAAGCACTTCCCTTAAAACAATGTTTATACAATTTTTTAATAAAAACTCTACTTTTGCCCTAT
>MINK01175165.1:13886-36074 GCA_001735545.1 Phormia regina
AAGTTACTGCTGACCCAATTTTTTTTTTTTTTTTTTTTTGTCTACACTGAGGAAGGACTATTTGCGCTTGTGAGGATGGTACCGTTTTTGGGATAATGTTAAAGGATTTTATTTTTATATAGTTTTAAAATTTGATTTGATATTAAAAGTTCTTTTGTTTTGTATGCAAACTATATACAAAAATATCGTCGTTCACGTTTTCGTTTAAGAAATATTAATACAAAAAGCATGAACTTAGAATCAGACCCCCTGATATTTCAGTATACAAAAATTTACAGTTTTGGCACGAGAAATATTAATTTAAAAAAAAAAATAAAAAAATACTAAGTTTAAAAATAGTAAAAATTTTAAAAATAAAAACAAAAAGCAAAATAAAGTTTGCGCAACATTTATTTGAAATAAATAATAAAATAAATTATTATGTATTTTATTTTTATAAAAGGTACAACTTTCATTAAAAAATATAAAGATTTTCTAATAAAATTTACAATTTAATTTTAAGTACCTATCATAGCACAATTAGAATGTTATTGAACATCTACAAGATTAATAATGTCAAAATCAAGGCGAATTCTGAATTCGCCTTGGTCAAAATGTTATAAACAGAAAATGAGATAATAAAGAAGAGGAAGATTAAAAAAAATTTAAAAAATTTGCTGTTCTTAATAAAACTTATGGCACCTATCTTAAAAAGAAAGTATATATTCCTAAAATAGTATTAATTTAAAAATACTCAAAAATACAACCGTGTTCTTTTTGTCAGTTGATCACTTTCTCAAAATAACTGCAGCCAACTTCACTACTTTCAGAAAAAAAGTGTTCTTTTTATAATATGCTCTGTCAAGTGAACACCACGTGTGTCGACAATAGTTTTAGAAAAGTTTTTGGTTTAATATTTTAAAATATTAAGTTACGTAAGTCATTAAAGTAAAAAAAAAAAATAGTTTATAAAAGGTTGAAAATTGCATTTAATATGTTATTCCTTATTTATTTCATTTTTTTATCCCTTTTTTTAGGTTTTATCTGGTGATACCGTTGTTATACGTGCCCACAAAGGTGCACCACCACCAGAAAAACAAATCACTTTCTCGTATGTTCTTGCTCCCAAGTTAGCCCGCCGTCCTGGTGCCGGTGGTGATGAAACTAAGGATGAACCTTGGGCTTGGGATTCCCGCGAATTTTTACGCCAAAAATTGATTGGCCATGAAGTTACTTTTAGCTTTGAAAAACCTCCAAACTCCAACCGGGAATATGGTTTTGTATGGTTGGGCGATGAAAACGGTGAAAATGTTGTGCAAACAATGGTGAAAGAAGGTTTGGTTACTGTACGTCGCGACAGCCGTCCCCCCGAGCCCCACAAGCAAGAGGAATTACAAAAACTAATTGAGTTGGAAGATCAAGCTAAACATGCTGGTCGTGGCAAGTGGTCTAACGCTAATCCTGCTGATCATGTCCGTCAAATTAAATGGACTCAAGATAATCCCTCGCAAATTGTCGAAATGTTCGGTGGTAAACCCGTGAAAGCAATAATTGAACATGTGCGTGATGGTTCTACAGTACGTGCCTTCTTGTTGCCTGACTTCTATTACATCACTTTAATGATTTCGGGTATTCGTTGTCCCGGTGTCAAATTGGACTCTGAGGGAAAACCTGATTTGAAAATTAAGGTTCCATACGTTGACGAAGCCCGCTACTATGTTGAAACACGTTTGTTGCAACGTGAGGTAGAAATTCGTTTGGAATCGGTTAATAATGCCAACTTCATTGGTACCATCATTCACCCCAAGGGAAATATTGCTGAGTCTTTATTGCGTGAAGGTTTAGCTAGATGTGTTGACTGGTCTATGGCTCTAATGAAGGGCGGTAAGTTGAATATTTTGTTTTTTTTTTTCCTTTTAATTAATAGTTGAATTAGTTGACATCTCGATCTCGACGTTAAAATTTTGTAGCCATTTTTAATGTTGGAAACAAAGATGTCATATTAACATATGTAGCACAGTTTCAAGGTGTTTTTGCTGATATCAAACTTTACAGTATTAACATTAGTCAACTTGTGCACATTTTGTTAATATTAGAAATTTAGTAAACTATCTGCATGTTTTGGTTTTATTTGAAGTTATTTGAGTTATAATCTCTAAAAGACTTTAAAATATAACTAAAACGTGCTATAATAAAATGGCGGATTCCAAGATTTTAAAGCTCTTATTCATCGGCTTTTAGATCATTTCACCCCGGCAACATTTGTTAATGTAACATTTAAATATTAATTAGAGATACAACAGTTTACCAATATTATTATATATATTTTTTTAAATTATAGGTGCGGAAAAACTTCGTGCTGCTGAACGTGTGGCTAAGGAGAAACGTTTACGTTTGTGGCAAGATTACAAATCGAATGCCCCTACATTTAACACTAAGGAGAAAGACTTTACCGGTACCGTGGTTGAAGTATTCAACGGTGATGCCATTAATGTGAAATTACCTAATGGACAAATTAAAAAGGTTTTCTTTTCTTCTATTCGTCCACCCCGTGACACTCGTGCTGTTTTCGGTAATGATGGGGAAGAAGTTGTAAAAGCTCCCCCACGTCCTAAAAACTTTAGGCCTCTTTATGAGATTCCCTTCATGTTTGAAGCTCGTGAGTTCTTGCGTAAAAAATTGATCAACAAGAAGGTTCAATGTATTTTGGATTATGTCTCTCCTGCCCGTGATAACTTCCCCGAAAAGTACTGTTACACCGTACTTATTGGTGGCCAAAATGTTGCTGAAGCCATGGTAGCAAAGGGTTTGGCATCTGTTGTCCGTTACCGTCAAGATGATGATCAACGTTCCTCCTGCTACGATCAATTATTTGCTGCTGAAAACCAAGCCATCAAGGGTCAAAAGGGCATGAATGGCAAAAAGGATAACGCTACCATGCGTGTCAACGATCTTACTGTCGACCATTCCCGCATCAAGGTACAATACTTACCTTCTTGGCAGCGAGCTTTGCGTACTGAGGGTATTGTTGAATTCGTAGCCAGTGGCTCCCGGCTTCGTCTTTTTATCCCCAAGGATAGTTGTTTGGTAACTTTCCTGTTAGCCGGCATCTCGTGTCCTCGTTCATCTCGTCCAGCCTTGAATGGTGTACCAGCTCAAGAAGGTGAACCCTACGGCGATGAAGCCTTGACCTTTACCCGCGATCGTGTATTACAACGTGATGTTTCCGTACACATTGATACCACCGATAAAAACGGCACCTCTGTTATTGGTTGGTTGTGGACCGACACTAATGTGAACTTGTCGGTTGCTCTCGTCGAAGAGGGTCTTGCTGAAGTTCACTTTAGTGCAGAAAAATCTGAATATTACCGCCAACTCAAGGCTGCCGAAGATCGTGCCAAGGCTGCCAAGAAAAATATTTGGGCCAATTATGTCGAACAAGTGGTTGAAGAACAACCCGTTGTTGAGGAGAAAGAAGAAAAGGTACCAGCTGAACGTAAAGTTAATTTGGAAGATGTAATTGTTACTGAAATTACCGAAAACTTAACCTTCTATGCTCAATCATGTGCCAGCGGTTCAAAATTGGATGCTTTAATGGCCAAATTGCATGCAGATTTTCAAGCTAATCCACCCATCGCTGGAGCATACACTCCCAAACGTGGCGATTTATGCGCTGCTCAATTCTCTGCCGATAATCAGTGGTACCGTGCCAAGGTAGAACGTGTTCAAGACGGCAATGCAACCGTTTTGTACATCGACTATGGTAACAAGGAGGTAAGAATAAAATTAAAAATTCCCACTTTTTGATTTCATGTTCTATTGAATCAAAATTAAAACCTAAAAAAAAGAATAGAATTTGATATATTGATTTACAATTCAAATAAGCCTTGCTTTATGGAACATAAAAGTAAAGTGAACTATATTGCAAGCTCCTTAGATCCGTTTCCGGCTAAAAGTGAAACGCATGAGTCATAAGCTTGCTAGATCAAGTAATAGATCTTTTTTCGTTCTATTAACGAGATTTTAATGTTTGACTAAAGTTTGTCATGAACTTAAACTCAATTATCACTATGATTGCTTCTAGAAGCACTATAAACGAAAACCAAGTTAAGAGTGGAAAATTTAACTTTAATATTTTTTTAAAGTTGCCTATTGGAAACTTTTACAACGGTTTTTGTTTAGCTTCGAAGGCGATCGATGTTTGAGGGTCATCGTATTTAATGTTTTAAGATGAATCAAGACCTACAAAACAAAATTCTATTAAAGCAAGAGTTTATTAAATGAAAGTTAAATGCTATTAGATTGTTTAAATTTTATTAAAAATTTGTATTTTTTGTTAATTTAAGGTGGTACCCTTCACCCGTTTGGCTGCTTTACCAGCTGGTTTTACTAGCGAGAAACCATTTGCTACTGAATATGCACTCGCTTTAGTACAACTGCCCTCGGACAACGAAGATAAGGAAGAAGCTTTGCGTGCCTTCGCTGAGGATGTACTCAATCGTAAGGTTCAAATTAATATTGAATTGAAGTCTGGTACCGGACCTGCTCTTGCTACCATCCATGATCCCTCTACTAATATCGACATTGGTAAACAATTGGTAGCCGATGGTTTAGTTTTGGTTGAAAAACGTGGCGAACGCAAACTTCGAGAATTGATTGATCAATATAAAGCTGCCCAACAAGCTGCCTTAAATGCTCATTTAGCCATTTGGAAATACGGTGACATTACACAAGACGATGCGCCTGAATTCAGCCGCTAAAGATGCATTTTTTATGCGCATTTAGCTAAAGTTGAATGTTTGTCTGCCACATACCCGCCCTTTAAAACAACAACAACATCTACAACAAACAACAACAAAAACATACGAAAAGATAAATTATAAAAAAACAACAACAACAAAAAATAAGTTTAAAAGATAAAAAGAAAAACACTACAAAAATTCCCTTAAAAATGAAAAGAACTTTAAAATATGGTAGAGGTTTATATACAACATTAACAACAACAAAATATAAAAACAAAAAAATTAATCGTGTTTTACAAGCTTCCAGTAAAATTAGTTAAAATATAACAATATCAGAAAAGAACAACACCAACACAAAAAGCAACTCAGCAATCAATCAACAAAACTTAAAACGAAAAATTCCTTTTTATACATAAAAATTAAAAAAAAAAAAACAAAACAAAACTTGAGAAAACAAATCTATACGGATATGTGTAGATCGTTCTATAATATAATCTATTATGAGGAACTGAAAAACTCATTTTTCAAATTATCAACAAACTACAAAATATATTCAAATATATATACCGCTTTCTTCAAGTTAACTATTATTAAATTATAACAACAAAAACAACAAACGACTAAAAACTAAATAATTTTTAATTTTTGCTTTCATTACTATTATACATATATTTTGCTTTCAAATACTTGTTAATTATATTTTCTTCCCCCTAAAAAAAAAACAAAAACAACATTTATTTTCGCCTTACGTTCCCTTTATATTTTTCTATTATTTTTTAGATTATGATGATGTTTGATAAACATTTTATTAAGGAGAATTATAAATATTTCATATAAATATATATTTTGTCATTTTTTAAAAACATAATTTCAAGAAAAATACACGATGTAATTAATATTGAAAATATACAAAAACAAAAAAATTATTTTTATTTTGGGTAAATAGTGTTGGGTTTTTTGTTTCTTTATGTGAAAACATTTTATTTCAAAATATGTTTATTTCTTTGTGTAATATTTAATTATTGAAAAGCTAAAATTCTTTCTTTTCTTTAGATTTTTCTTTTTTTTAATAATTCTACTTTTCTTATCAACTCTTCTATATTGAAGTCATCTGGTATTTCTAAAGCATCCTGTAACGAAAAAAAGTTTATTTGTTTACTTCAAATTTATATATTATTGATATCTAAATACCAGTCAAACAGTTATGCTTCGTTAATTATAGCATTAATTTTGATAATATAAAAAATATTAACAATAATAAAATGTAGGTACAATTTCTAAAAGAAATTAAAACATATAATAGGGGTTAAAATATTTTATAGCACAATTTTATGCTTATTCCTCCATTATTTCTATTGAAGTTTTAAAATTCATAGGAGCATTCCCGTTCATCCTTTGTTAGGGTTTATGTAAAATTATTATTTTTTTTTTTCTTTAACTCGGATAATATTTTGAGTTAATCATTAACAAATCTTCTAATGCACATAATATATACGTACAAATATTATTACTCATAGAATGTAAAGTTGTACATAATTACTTACCAAATGGTCTTGTAAATTCTTCATACTGGCCTCTATATCCAGTTTGGAACTTTGCATTTGAGCCTCAGAAACTAATCGTTTATTTATTGAAGTGGTAATTCTGAAATTAAAAATAAACGAAAATAATATTTAACCTAAAAATAATAAATAAAACTTACTTTTCCAATAAACTGCATTCATTTTGTTCTTTTTCCAATTCTTGTTGTTGCTTTTTAAGTTCATATTTTAGCTGGTCTATAATAGCTTTGTTATCTAAATGCTCTTTTTTCTTTTTATAATAGAAAGTTTCTAGATTTGACAGTCGCATATCTTGCAAATTAGTAACGCGTTGTAATTCCACAGCTTCATCCAATAAGTTATGGACATCATCTCCTAATTCACACATTTCTATGCCTACCGATTTTAATTGATCCTCATAAAATTCTCCTAATAGGAATAAATAAATAATTGTTGTATTAATCTATCTTTGATTATACTCACTTAAACGTTTCAGTTGTTTAATTTCTTCGGAAAGTTGTAAAGAGTCTGCAAAGTAAAAAAGTATTACTGTGAATTTTAAACATATAAACATTTATTTTAAGTTTATACCCATTTCTATTAAGAGCAATTTATTTTTATAAACAATTTTAATTAAACGCGCTTCGCAGAGACCTGCGCCGATCGATTTTTGCGACGTCGGCTGCTTTTCTCGAAACTGTCGGCGTCGGCTCAAAATTGGCTGTTAGCCGACTGAAATGCGAATATAACCATATTTTATAACGTATTTTTCGCATCGTCTTAAGGCCCAACCAGTGAACAAACGTGTGTATGTAACCATTGAGAAAAAATTCTAGGTAGCGTATCTTAGAAATCTATTGAAATTAAGAAGACTGTTGAACATAATTTATAAGTATTTCCTAAAAAAAATATTACATAAATTTTTGTATTTATTGTATTTCTAAAGTGTTTCGAAGTGAGTCTAAAGTGTTTCGAAGTGACATCTATGACTTCAATAAAATTTGCTAGAAGTATTTTCAATGGAAATAGTTTTTTAAAAGGCAGTAGTTATAGACGATTTAAAAGATTTAACTTAAAAAGTTTTTAGAAACAAAAAATTACTAAGAATTAATAAAAAGGAGTAATTAATTGAAGCACAACATAAATGTTAAATTTGGTAACAGAACTTTCGGTTCGGTCAAAAAAATACAGATATGGAAACATTTCATACACCATGTACAATGAAGCTTGTAATATTTCGGAATGAGCTATTAATATTTCAAATTGTCAGATAGATATCTCATCATCAGTGTTCTCTAGAAATAATATTTACTCCAAGTAGATTTTCTAACAGTTTTTAACAAAATGTTTAGAAATTTGCACAAATTTGATACTATTCTACAGCATATACAGTGTCTCTCTAAATAATTAACAAAAATGATTTATTTAAATGGTTTAAAAGAATTATCCTTAGATCTATTAACACAATTTGATTAGAGAATTAATGTCGGAAGAACACGTCCATTTTTCATCTATAAAGGAAAAATATGAAATTTTTATCTATTTTAGTAAAAAATAGTACGTTATTAATTTTTTATGTTAAAACCCCTATATATGTGTAGTGCCACATTAATTATGAGTAATTGCATCATTAAAAATTTTTAACTTTATTTAGATTTAAAAAAGTTATATTAATAGAAAAGTAAACCTTTTCAGGTATTTTTACCTTTTTGTAGTGCCCAGTTAGCTGGAAAGACATATACTATATGTAATTTGAAAAATTCTTTCTGCCGCCTTTTATATTATGGCCATATACTTTTATAGCCGGTATCCAAGTTTCCCATTTTATAACAGCTAATACCTACAAAAATACAATCTAAAAGTTTTAATAGAATATGGCGTTCAATGATTCAGTGAAATGGTCTCAATGATGATTTTTCAATTTTTACAATATAATGAAACAATGTACACCGATTGGAATGCTATAATTAAGAACTTTTGCAGTAAAAATTATTTTTTCGAACAAATCCAAATAAACAAAATAAAATTTAAGAAATAATTAAAGAAAATTATCCGAATACTCGAATTTTCATATTTATAAGACGTGTCGCCTATTTTCCCCAAATTTTTAAAAATAATTAGTATATGCCAATTTCTTGGAAACGATTCAACATTTCGTGTTACTTTTTGCGGCATTTGGTAGAAGACGAAACATGCAAAAAATCCCATTCATAAAAAATTATTTTTATTTTTTACTTAATGTTATAACTTAAAATAGCATATATAATTTAATTAAACAAAACTTCTTCTGTCGATTGGGCCCAATATGTAGCTAAAAATAATTAAGAACTAAAAATTTTATGAAGAAAATTTCAAATATTTCTTTACAAATGAAAATAATAAATAAAATTTAATTGCAAAATTTTTTAACATTTGATAAATATTATAGATATGGCAACATTAGGGAAATAATTGCCAAACACAGATGATTGTAGTTTGTTTTGATACATTTATTTATTTATTATTTTACATTTTCTTATTAGATAACAAGTTCTTATAGTTTTATTCAATAAAACAATATTAAAAAATGAGACGATTTGCTAGATTTAGTTGTGGCTTCTTAAGGCATCTCAAAGAAAATAATGTTCAATCCCAAAGATTACTATCTACCGGTTCTGTCCAATCGTTACCATGTGCGGCCTTAGAATGGGAAACATCAAGGGAAACTATATTCAACAACTTAAACAATCAACAAAGACGTGGCTATGCCCCAACAATGTCCACAAACTCTATACAATGCTGGAATTGTAAAACAGAACAAAAACGAGGGGAGGCTATAATGATTTGTCCAGATTGTGGCCATTTACAAGATGTTAACACAGAAATAGTGAGTAGTGAAATAAATATTTTTTATTTAAAGCAAAAATTTAGATTTTTGTTTTTTTAATAATATTGCAGAATTATTTTGATTTATTGGATTTTCCTGAAAAATTTGATTTGGAAACTCAAGCCTTAACTAAACGTTTTAGACAATTGCAAACTGTGGTACATCCAGATAAATTTAGCAATAAGTAAGTATTTTGTATTATATTTTTGAATCATTGTTAAACTTATTTCTGTATTATAGAACTTCTCGTGAGCAATCGAATTCTGCTGATTGGAGTTCACTTATTAATAAAGCTTATAAAACGTTGTCAATACCAATAGAACGTGGTCAGTATTTGTTAAAGTTAAAGGGCTTACAAATACCCAAAGATAATAGTGTTCTTAATAAAGAGTTTCTGATGGAAATGATGGAACGCAATGAAGAAGTTGAGGAAGCTACAACCAATAATGAATTAAATGCCATCGATGAACGTTTAACACAAGAACTAAAGGAAAAAGTAGAGTTGCTGAGTAAGGCATTTGCCGAAAATAGTTTAGAAAATGCTACATCCATAATGGTGGAAATGAAATATCTAATTAGTATACAAAAAACCATTAAAAATAAATTACAAATGTTAATGGGTAGTTGAATGCACAAACTATATTTTTTCTTCACAAAAATTCAGTATAAATGCTATTTTGCATTATTTAAATAAATGAAAAAATGTAAAATTTTTTGCTTTTACTTGTTCTAAAACAGATCAAATAGTATCTATATCTTAAATAAAAGTAAAATATACTTTTTTTTTGAAATTGTTCTTCCTTAGCTTTATTTTTATTTCTTTTGAAACATTTTGTTCGGAATATTGTTTTATTATAATTTAATTAACTGTTTTCAGTGGTAATTTGCAAGAATAATGTAAACATCAAAAATGTCATAATTTAGTCAGCTGTTTTTGTTTTTATTAATCTGTGAAGAATTATCACTTTTTACTTTTATTTCATAATTCGCTACAAAATTATTGTTTTTCTTATTTTGTAAACAATTTTTACTCACACGTGTAAGTGCTTTAATTTATTCAAATTTAAGGGGGTTTTTTGTTAAACTCGTGAATTTATTGTGTTTAAATATGTAATACTAACTTCTTAACTATATAAAAAGAATTATCCGTCTTTAAATTTCTTAATTAAATAATCAAATTTTGTTTGTATGCATTTTGTTATAAATAAGTGTTTGTGTGTTTGATTTTGTTGTTTAGGTTTAAGGTAGGTGCCTAAAAATAAGTACAAAAGTACGGTGAAGAGAAAAATTTCATCCATCAACTTAAGATCATTAATTAAATCTTGTTGATATTTTATTGGTAAAAATTTGTTTAATATTTTTATCTATAAGAAGTTAGATACATATATTTGGCAGCGGTGAAAATTATACACCCTACACGTTAGAATTTTAAGGAAATATCTTCTTAAATCCAGGCGCGGATCCACGGGTAGGGAAAAAAGGAAATTTCCCTCCGCTTAATGAAAATTCTGTACTAAATCATACAATTTAAGGAAATATGTCAATCTGAAGAATTTCTTTATTTGGTAATATTTTAAAAATCGAAAAAATTTTTATTTTTTTAATTTTTTTCTTTTTAAATTTGAATTGTATTGAAAATAAGTTTTTCCTTCCGCCTGGCCGAAGGCCGGCTATTAAGAAAAAATTTCCGCTTTTTAATCATAGTTACGTTTGTTTAAATTGGTTTCTATATAACTGAAACTTTTAAAATTTTTAACAAATAGTGTAGTTAAAAAAAATGTAAGTATAAAATGCAATAAATATTGTTTTAAATAAATTTTAAAATCTTATTTAATTTATTGCAGGTCAAAAACTTCTATTAAATTAAATCTTTTTATTAAATGCTTACAAGTTTCCAATTGTTTTCATTTCTTATTTCATGCGTTTCATAGTAAAATAGCTAGACTGTCGTCTTCTTTTCTTTCGAATACCATTTTTCGATTAATGCTTAACTGAATACGCATGATGAATGTTTGCACCACATAAAATTTCGATTATTAAAAAAAAAATAATAATAATTAAATCAAAGGTGAATTACAACATTAAATTTCTGCCAATTCGTAATTTTTTTTGCTTATTTTACAATTGGTACCTTTTCTGAAATTAAGATTAATGATCTAACTTGACTTGTCAAATATTTGATCAAAATACCGTTACCACGTAAAAAAATACTTTTTTTTACGAAAGGCACTTTAAAAGTTATGTATTATTGAAAGTAAAATAGTCATAAATATATTTCGATCCTGAAAATAAAAAAATCACAGCAAATTAAATTGATTTAAAAGTCTTATACCGATATGATAAAGACATCTAAAATTTATTAATATTGATTAATTTATAGTAAATCGCTCTATTAACAGAAATACTCACAACAAATTCATCACATACTCTGAGTGTTCTTTCTACCTAAAAAAAACCAAGTGAGTTTTTTATTTCCATTGACACTCTTGCACATTTTTAATAAAATAAAAACAATATTATTTTTTTTATTTCATTTAACATTTAATAAATGTTTATAGCAATCAGTACTTGTTTGGATTTTCACTGAGTTACACACAGACACAGACGATCGCCATGCAGAAAAAATATTTTATGTTATTGGCTGCTTTTCTTGTATACAGCAGCGTAGTCGCTGCTGGTAAGCTTAAATATGTGGATGTAAATGATAATCCTTTGGTCAATACGGATAATGAGAATCCAACACCAATTGTGGGCGTACTCACTCAAGAAGTATCGCCATTAATTTTAAGAAAATATCCCAATAATAGTTATACCAGCTATATAGCAGCTTCATATGTGAAATACATTGAAGGTGCTGGTGGTCGTGTTGTACCGATATGGTGAGTAAACTTAAGTTTTAATGTGATATCAAACTTTTTGTTTTAAATTTTATTTTTTTATTTTTGTGTGATTTACTAAATTATAATGAATGACTTGTTATTTTTAAATGCAACCTCTACAACTGGTTATGAGGTTTGTAGAGAAACTTTTGTAATGATTGCAATATGAAATTTACACTGAAATATTTTATATCCGTGTATAAAACTTATTAAGTAGTTAATTAATGAATCAGGAAACTTTTTTGGAAATTGTGTTTTTGTATTTAAATTATACATTAAGCCTAATTTAAAGTAACATTTCTTAAGGTATGTTCAGACTGGTCAAATATTTAGATTTTCCATTAGGAAAGATCGCTGACAATGTTAAACAAAAAAAAAATTTTGGGTTGCTAGACACTTGCAAAGTAAGTTGTCTTGCAAAGATGCACATTTCTGAGGTGAATATCGTTATTCAAAAATATCAAAATGTTTGTTTAAGTTGAATAGTTAAAACGTTTTCTTTTACTTTTAGTTTTTATTAAAACTTTTATACAAAAATTGAATACCATATTAAAAGGCTTTTAAAATTCCTCTTCACCTGTTCTTGAACTCTCAGTTGCATTTACGTAATTTACGTAAAAATAATTAAATATCAAGTTTTTGATAAAAGTGTGAATCGAAAAACAATGTTATTTCTAATAATAAGTTTTTCCAAAAGATTATATTTAATGTGGCGATTAAAAAAGAATGTTTCGTTGCATCTTTTAAAATTTTAAATAATTTAATCAGTCAGTAAGAGCTTTGTTGGTAGTTCTTTAAAAAATCGATATACATATATATACTTATACTTTTATTAATTAGCAATTTTTGCACTTATTTCATTAATAAAGTATTTTTTGAAAATTGTTTTATTTTTTTTTTTTTAATAATTATTACATTTTTTTTGAAAAAATTTAGTTTTTTCATTTCGATAATTAACATGTTTACATTTTTAGGAAAATATGTACTTTTTTAAAAAAAAATCGGTACTTTTTATATATGATTTTTTAAATGATCTTCTTTTATTGAATTTAGTAACTTTTAATTGTACTATTTTTTGGGAAATTGGTGCATTGAAATTTTAAAATTTATGATTTCGAAAAATAATATGTTGAACTTGATTGAAGTTAAATTTTAATAATACAATTTTGGAAATCTTACAAATGAGCTTTTAAAGACTTTTTATTTAATTGCATTATGAAAACAGTACGAGAAAAAAGAAGAAAAAAAAAAAAACAGAAAATTTTATAAATTTTAAATAATTTTCTGAATTTGTTTGCTTGTTTTTACTCCGTTTCCTTTTCCATACTTTATGACTACAAACATGTGGAAATTTATTGCAACAAATAGACCTATAGAAAATAGCTAAATTACTATACACTTACTAAGTTATAAATATACATTTCAAATAACATAACATTACGAAATACTCTGTGTTAGCATTATAAAATGTTTGCGATAATTACAAAAAGTACAAAAAATTAAATTAAATCAATATTGTTATCAAGACTTTGAACATTTCGGACATTACAAATTTATAATAGAAAATTCTTTTTAGTTTAACTCTAAATTCATCATGCATATAAATTATATAATGTCTTTATTTTTATAGAAAACTTGATGCATGTCAAAAAATGTATTCCTAGTAAAAATACTAATGATTAATTTTTTTTATAGGATAGGAAAAGATCGTGATTATTATAGAGATATATTGTCAAAAATAAATGGGTAAGTTTGTGTTATTTTTTGACCATTCATCACAATTAATAGTTTCATTTGTTAATCTTTTCATAGAGTTCTTTTACCTGGAGGTGCTACCTATTTTAATCAATCCCATGGTTATGCTGATGCTGGTCGTCATATCTATGAATTGGCCATAGAAATAAATAATAATGGCACTTATTTTCCTGTTTGGGGTACGTGTTTAGGTTTTGAATTATTAGTTTATCTTTCAGCCAATTCTACGGAACCTAGAACTTATTGTTCTTCGTCGGCCCAAGCATTGCCATTGGAGTTTAAAGAAAGTAAGTTTATATAAAATAAGGAGATCAAATTTAAATTTAATTTGTGTTTTTTTTTTTTTTTTTAATTTTCTTAGATTTTCAAAAGTCTCGTCTATTCCGCAATGCTAGTGAGAATATAATTAATATATTAAGAAATTATCCGGTGACAGCTAATTTCCATTTATATTGCTTTACGGAAGAAGTGAGTTATATAGAGTATAACATAGATTAACATAGATATGAAGTTCTATTTTCAAAAACCTAAGTCTAAGATTGTATTAGTAAAAAAAATTCGTTGAATGCAAAAACAATTCTAGTACGTATTTTTTTTCAATTCAGTTTTTTTAAAGCTTCGTATCTATGTTAAAAAATAAAACAAAGTAACATTATTGGAAGATATGATAATTTTTAAGGCGTCACAAGTTATTATTTATTGGTAATTCCATCAAAAATGATTATAGGGATTCAAAATAGTTTAGTATTAATTACAACTTTCATTAAAACAAGTGATAAATATCGATTTCATTTACGTATACCATTAGGGTTTTTGTTTTATAATGTTAAAAGTACTCGTATGAATATGAATGTTTTGTATAATTTTAAGATTTCATAAGACAGATAAGCTTCGTTTTTAGTGTGTGTTTTCTTGACATTAGTATGATAAGATTTTATCATACTAATATAAATCAATTCTAAATTATAATTACTTCTTTTTAAGTACACACTTTTGTTTATCAATTTTTATTTATTTTATTTTTCTTTATAGACATTTGCAAATATGAAATTGAATGAATTGTGGGATGTCATGAGTTTAAATCATGATTGGGATGGTATTGAATTTATATCAACCGTTGAACATAAAAAGTAAGTATTTTTAATAAAACTATTTGTTGAAAATAATATCATTTAGTGTCAATAGTGAATCTTTTTCGCGTGTGTTCAAATTCAGAACTACGTACTCAAATTTTTAATCAATGATCCCAATTATTATCTTCAGTGTCGATTTTATTTTATATTATTTTATTTCATAAAGATGGTGCGTACAATTTTTTGTAATTCCATGTGTTTTGTGGGTCCTAGTTAGGATTTTTTATAAAAATTGTTGTGTTGCAAAATAGTTCACTTTTTAGATCTAAAAAGTCTAATTTTTCACTAAAAATTTAGTTTTTCACTGAAAAATCTAAATTTTCACTCAAAATCTAACTTTTCACTACAAATATAATTTTTCACTAAAAATCTATTTTTTTCCCTTAATTTAATTTTCCACTAAAAATAAAATTTTCCACTAAAAATAACATTTTTTAGTAAAAACCTTATTTTTTTCTAAAAAAAATCTTAATTTTAACAAAAAACCTATTCTTATAAATTGTTGGTACTCGCATAAAAACTACATAACTGAAATTATTTAATTGTTATGCGAGTTACAGTAATTTCCTGGTAGATTTGATTAAATATGAACCGATAAAATTTGGCATTGTGATTCACTCTTTTCATAATGAATTACTGCAAGATATAGTCACATTCTCCAAATTCGATTATATTAACTTTAGAATTACGAGAGGCAACTAGTTAGTCGTAAACCGGCAGCATCCAAAGAGATGGCTATCGATAAATCAACTTGAAAATGTATAAAGAATTGATTGCAATACTTTAAGATGTGTGTTGTACCATATAAAAATCATAGTTTATAAAAAAAAAATCTTCAAAATTTTTCATAAAAAAAAAAAATAATAATTTTAAATTTTGGTTTTGTGTGAGAAAGAGCGAAAGGGAATATGAAAAAGTGCAAACTTGCCTGTATTTCGAAATTCGTTTTGATTTTCATTTTCGTATTTCAAAACAAAAACAAATCAAGGCTATTAAATTAAGAATTGCTGAAGTAAAATTCTGTGTGTGAACGTAAATGCAAGTTTGTATAAAATTTGTAAAAGACAATATCAACGTAATCGCTGTGTAATGATAGGTTGAAGCCAAAACATTTTTTAAATAAACTTTAATAGTGTTTTTTTTTTCTGTCTAAAATGTTGCCCTCTGCTTTGTGCAGTTCAAATATTATTATGTATTTTTTTATTTATTTATAATTCGTTTCTTTTTATTTCCAGATATCCCTTTTATGGTACACAATTTCATCCCGAGAAAAATATCTATGAATTTATACGAAATCGCAATATAACGCATACTTCACGTGCCATACAAACCTCGCAATATTTTGCCAATTTTCTAGTTAACGAAGCTAGGCGTAATCGTCAACAATTCAACAATAAAACCGAAGAAGTTCAACATTTAATTTATAATTTTGCTCCTGTCTATACAGCTTTAGTGGGTTCATCATTCGAACAACAATATCTATTCGAAACTGAACGTAGTTCTGCTGATAGTCTTATGAAATTAAATAGTTTAAGTATTATCTTAAGCATAATTAGTGTTTTGGGTATATATAAATATTGGTTATGATTTAAACAAATTAAATATGCTGTTGAAATATTGAAAATTAAGTGATCTATAAATTGCATTTACATATTTTGGTTCCTTTTTTTGTAATTAAAGATTTAAGTTAAAAGTTATTTCTTTTAAAATAGTTTCCGGATGAGATTTCTTTATTTATAAAATAAATACATATTGTGTATAATTTATTAAAAATGTTTAAATAATATTTATTTTGAACTGTATGTATGTATTACTGATATTTATTGTTCTTTTAAGAGAAAATTAAAATATAATTAAAAAATATATTTAAAAATATATATAAAAAAATGGATTCCCAAAAGGAATCTAATAATATTATAAATATTTTATTCCCCTTGTTATTTTCCTAATTTAAAAAAAAAATATGGTTTGTTGATCAATAAAAGCTTTAATATTCATTTTAACTCTTCTTCTCCACGAAGAAGAAGTATTTCCTAACATGAGATATAACTTCGGCAGAATAACAGTAACAAACTTTTATTTCCAACTTTATGTTAAGGAGTGGAGAAAATGTATATGAGAATTTTTAACTTTATTTTGTCTTTTTTTAATGAAAATTTTATTTTTCTCAGCTTTTATTTTTTATTTATTCTTTTTTTTTAAATTAATTAGTTTTCCATCTCTGTTTGTTTGGCAATTACGGACACAAAAATGTTAACGAGTGATAAATTGCAATCAGATGTTTTGAAATTGATATTAATAACTAAATTAATTAAATATGTATACGGCCACAAAGTTTATTATTATTATTACTAACTAAAGCTCTTAGTGTTTGTTAATAATTGTTAATAATACTACACAATTTCCATTAAATATTTTCTTGTTAACCTCTAAAAATAGGTTATTTAACCTTTTTATTATTGCTAATTTATCGAAATGCATTCTTTTATATTTATAGTCTTTCGCAAGCAAACAAAAGAATAAACAGCGTAAAAAAAGAAAAATATATTGTGCAATATTATATTAAACATTTCTTCCAATTGCAAGTTATACGTAAACAATTTTTTTAATAATAAAAAAATTAAAAAAAAAAATAAAGAAGAATTTTCTCACACAATAATAACAATTGGCATTTTATATATTGAAATATCTAATTATTTCTGAACATCTAACGAAAATGTTAAATATTTGGAATCCGGCAGAACCCGGGTGATATTCATTTGGTATTTTTTTTTAATATACAAATATATATGTTTGCAAATGTTTTGATAATTTTTGTGTTCAACATTTGAAAAATTAAAAACATGTTGTTTTTTGTTTATCGGAATTGTAAACAAAATTAAATAATTAGTAAAAAAAGTGCAATAAATAAATGTATGTGTATGTACTTGTTCATAAAGAAAGCTATTTAATTAACCCATTAAATGCATACCTTTGAAATATTTTTCATTAAATCTTAACATAGAAAAAATCGGGTTTATTAAATGATTATCGAAAACAGAAATTAATCCGAGTACTATTTAAATTGTACCAATAATTCAAGTGATTATAATTTTATAACTTTTTTTACTAAAAATAAAATAATTTATCGGCTTTTAATTATTTTACTTGTTGTATTAATTAATATATTAATCAAATATAAATAAAAAATAAGAGATCATTTTTTAATTGGTTTAATTTTATGTAATAAAAAATTTGATTATGTATTTTTTGTAATTGAATATTAAATTTTTCTATGTTTAATTATATTATATTACACAAAATTTTTAATTGATTTAGTAAAATATGTTTACTAAATCAATTAAAAATTTTGTGTAGCAATTAAAATGAAACTTTTTTGAAAATAAACAGATTATTTATTAGTTGGAACATTTTTTAAACAAAGTTTTGTAAAATTATTTTGCTTTCAATTGTGGAGAGTAAAAATTAAATGTCTCTCACTTTTTTAAATATTGAACCAATGTGAGTAGAAAATCTAGCAAGATACGAAAAAAAAAACTGTTGCTGATTTATTTTAAAGAATTATAAAAAATATTAAAAAAGTTTTTTAAGCAACTGAAATGTTAAATATTATTATTTTATTTTGAAATTATTCAAAAATTCTAAAAAAAAAAAAATGTTTTAAATTTTCTAATATCTTATTATGAATCTTTGGGAATTTGTATAGAATGAATTAAAATCCGCAAACAAATAAAAGATTTTTGATTACCATTATTACCAGATATAAATATTTATTATTAGGAATTTTCTAATTAAATATAGGTATATATGTACATATAGTATATATTTTTGTAATTTACGTGCTATTTTTTAATATAAATAAGTTTTAAGAACCACTTGTAACTAATATGGCATTTTTTGCTTATATGTGCGAATAAAATAAAATTGAATTGAAAAGTTTTATTAATTAAAATTTAAACTTTTCAAGTCGTAAGCTTTAAATATAATTTAAATTGATTTGCTTACTGAATTTTTTTTTTATCAATTATTAATAATATTTACTACACATTACCCACAAAAAATTTGATTAGCAACCCCTAAAAGTATGCAAGTAATATTTTCTTCATTTTCTTTTGTTTCTTTATCATTTATCGAAATGCATTTGTTGTTATTCTCAGTATTTCGCAAGCAATCGAACAACAAACAACGTTAAAGAAAGAAAATATATTTTGTAATTAATTTTTATTGTAAACAAAATTTTGCAAACATTTGTTTTTCTTTAACAAATACATTTACTTTAAAAGAAAATAAAAGAAAAACAGAAAAAAAATCAATGTCAATGTCATCATGTACTCATCCGAATAATAATAATTTTACACCTATTATTGGTATTTTATGCATTGATATTGCTACAGAATTACGAGAAATATTCGGAAATGATTATTACAGTTATATTGCTGCTTCGTATGTTAAATATTTGGAATCAGCTGGAGCCCGAGTGATACCAATATGGTAAATATATAGTTGAACAGAAAGAAATAAAGGTGTTATTGCATTTGTTTATAAGTATTATTGTTGTTATAATTGTTTAAACGATTTTCTAATACTAATGTACATATTTCTTTTGTTACGATGTAGTCATTTGTTTATGGTTTTTATAAAAAAAAACTAAACAATAAGAAAAGTGCAATAATAAACTGAATAAATGAAATGCTATTAACCCATTTGAGTCAGATGATAGTTTTTGTCTGCTATGAAAATAAATAAATTTGTATTTTATTAAGCTTTCCTAACACAAACATCTTTTCTGCATTCCCAATTGATTAATTAATTCTTATATGTATGCACAATAATAAATTGTTATTTCAAACAATAATTGCATTTTTAAACGTTCAATTAAAATTAAAAAAAAAAAGTTTTTGCTTTTTTACATCATTTCAATTAATTTAAGGTTTTTAAAATTCTGGTAACACTTGTCGTTAATATTTCTGATATTAAATATATATGTACATTAAAGTGCCTTGACTTGTATGGGGACAATAAAAATTACAATGTACCCCCCACTAAAATTAAAGATTGATTTTTTTAAACTCATTCTCAAAATATGGCTTTCGATCGACAATATGTATAATTTTTCATTTTTGGAAAGAACTCATTTATTTAACACTTTTCACATTTTTTTTTTTGATAACTAAAAGTTTGATAATCATATTGACTGATGGGGAGGCACTTTAACGTACATGAATGCATGCATTTTAATAAATATTATTAGTTTTCTATGAGAAGAAATTTTATCGAAAGTTTTCTATGAGAAGAAGGTTCATCGTAAGTTTTCTATAAAAATTCATTCAAATTCAATAAGTTTCCTAAAATAAATTCATTTTAATTTTTTTTATGAACATTTATTGCATTTTTTTTATAAAAAGAAATTGAACAAAAAAATTTAATTTTAGTAGAAAAACTAACGAAAATTTTCTGTTTATTGGTTTTTTTTAAGGATAAAACGTCCTCGTTCTTATTATAAAAATATAATGACTAAAATTAATGGGTAAGTAATTAATTCATATTAAATTTAATAAAATCTTTTAAATAAAAAATATTTTACTTACAGCATTTTAATACCCGGTGGTGCTGTTTATTTTGATAGAAAATATTGTACCAAAGATTTACGTAATGATTGTGTAGAAAGTTCCAAGTACATTTATGAAATTGCTAAGGAATTAAGTGAAAAGGGGCAACCTTTTCCTCTGTGGGGTACATGTATGGGTTTCCAATTATTGTTAACACATTCTGCTTCCTTAGCTATGAAGTGTGAAAGTGATAAAAGTGATCAGTTTGTAGAAATACGTCGAGATTGTCACCAAATGAATTGTTCATTGCCCGTAAAATTCGAAAGCGATAAAGGTAATTTGAAAACAAAATAAATTATATGAAAATTTATTATTTTTTCTATATATATATTTTTTTTTTTAAAGTGCTGTCATCTTCCAAAATATTTGCTAATTTAAATACAGATTTAAAATTAAAAATGTCCAGCCAACCATTTGGCATTCATTTCCATAGGTATTGTATAACCAAAGAAGATTTGCATATATATAAAATTGATCAGCTATGGAAAGTTTTGGCTTGTAATAATGATGAAAAAGGTGTGGAATTTATTACTATAGTTGAACACAACAGGTAATATATTTATTATGTATTATAATTAATATTGATATTCTTTGTATCTTTGATATTAGTTTACCATTCTATGGTTCTCAAATACATCCAGAACGTGTTATATTTGAAAATTATGAATCTAATGGGCTTATACATCATTGCTTGGAATGCTTTGAATTGGCACAATATTTTGCGAAATTTTTTGTACAACAATGTTATTTAAATGGAAATCGTTTTTATAATATACAGGAGGAATCAAGACATTTTATACACAATTTTCCAATAGTTCTATATGCCAAAGATGATAATACAAAATTTCGTCAATATTATTTATTTAAAGAGAATGATGATTATCCTCTAGATTTAAATAAATAAATAAATAAAATTATTTACTCGTGCTGTTATGAAACCAAAGTGATATTATCTACAAGATTTAGGCATATTTAATAATATTAGTTAATAGATAATTTTTAATAAAAAAAAAGAAAATAGTCACATTTATAAAGAAACTAAAAATTATTAAAATTTATATTTACACATAATTTCTAATTTATAAATAATTTCTAAATAATATAAATAAAATAATTTCTAAATTATCAATTTTATTGGGAAGATCTTTGTTTTTTTTTACATACAATTAATCATAACTAACGCTATTACCGATTTTCTCCTCCAGAATATTTTGCAAGACCAACAACGGAATTAATAGTTAGTCACAACAAATTTATCCAATATTTGACAAAATACTTTTGTAATAATTTGATGAATAACTTTTATTTTGTGTTACTTTATTTAATATTCAATACTACATTGTACGTAACAAATATTTATAATTATATGAAAATTAATTTAAGTTATTGCACACGATTGTTTTTATGAAACCAGAATGCACTTTGGGATAACGTGTGTGAAATGTATCGTGTTTGGGTATCAAATAAAAAAAAAAAAATAATAATAATATAACTAGTGAAATAAAAATCGTTGGTCAGGAAAAGTTAATTTTCTTCTTTTAATTTCAATTTATTAATAAAGTGTTTTTCCTCAAATATTTTTTGAAAAGAAATTAGTATTTTTATAATTTTGAATTTGTTTTTTTTTATTAAAACGAGAGAAGAAGGTATAGTCGGTCAAGACCGACCATATGATACCCTACAC
>MINK01175166.1:0-12718 GCA_001735545.1 Phormia regina
AAATGAAAACGTATGGATTATTTATAAAACAAAACCAAATGTTGATAAAAAAACAAACAAACAAAAATAGTGAAATTATATTTATTTGATAAATTTAAATAAAGCTCAGAGTTAATGAATTCATATTTATATGCAGGTACATTAAGATTAACATATAAATTTGTCAAGTACATTAAAAATTTGCACGTTTTTTTTACTAGTCCATCTATGAAGTTGTTTTATTTATTCATAATTTTCCAAATAACTAAAATAAGTTTCCACTGCCAGTGTACACAAATAATGCAAATAGAAAAATTTAAAGTAAAAATTTTAATAATCTTTTCATGTTTTTCTTGTTGACAATATTAAGCATGAAACTTACAAATCTTTTACCAACAGCTGTTGAAATCTTAATCACTTTTAAAATTTTTTCATTTTTATTATTATTATTACTTTTTTGCAAATAAAACTTGTCCAAATAAAGTTTAGCTTCATTTTTTGTTTTCTTTTTGTTTCACCCAAAAAAATATTTGTTTAAGTTCACTTAAGCGTAGTAATAATATGCTGCTCTTACTTATTCTTTTATTTTATTTCCGTTTCAGTTTAAACATAGTTTCCTTTCAGTTAGTCTTAAGTATTTTAAAGTCAAGTTTTGCATTGACTTATTTAGTTTTTTGTCTTTTGTTGAGTTCATTTCAAGCGAATTTATAAGTATTTTTTTTTTGTCTTTGTTTTTTATTCAGTTTGGTATTTTTTTATTCCCTTTGTATTAAGTTAATCTTAAGAATAAAACTATATTAAGAGTTAAAGGCCTCATTTCAAATGTGAAAGCAGAAAAATAAAAGAAAATAAAATAAAATCAAACTTTGTTTGGTGTGTACTTAAGGAAACCACTTAAGAAGTCGTTAAATAATCAATGAATAAAGTATAAAAGATTTTGTTGTAAGTTATCATGAGTGCAGGGGATAAAGAAGATTTAACTTATTTAATATTACTTTAGAGGGGAAATTGTTAATATGAATATTGTTGGTAATAGGATGAAAGTTAGTTAGAAAAAAAAAAAAGAGAAATTTTAGTTTTTGTTAAGATATGACTGATTAAAGTATTAATGATTTATATTTATATTAAAGGGAATATATGATGTAAAATGTTGTTGAAATAAAAATTTAATGTTTATTAATAACTTTCATATGCTGGTTAAATTTTTTTCTTAATTTTTTTGGTTTTTGGTCATAACAAATTTATTTAGTTTAAATGTTTCATTTTTTTTTTTTTTTGAATTTAGGTGGATCTTATTCAATTTTTTTTGCTTCCCATGTCCAAAAGGGCACAGCAATCCGTACTTAACATCTACACGATTTTCAGATGATATTTTCGTCGCTTTCCGAATTAAATGTGTTTCCCGAACCGGTTGCAATTTCAAGGACCATTTTTCCTTCCCGGTTAGGAAAATATTTTACGATTCAACAAATGAAAATGAAAAAAATACTTACAGAACCTTTAGCCAGTCACATCATGAAATATAATTATAAACATTCAAAATTTGTTTATAATTTCAATACTCAAACATTTAACGTTCATTATTTAATCTCCTATTCAATATTAAATAAATAATATAATCACTAACTACTTTTAATATCAAGCAATATCTTAATCACTCGAATAATAACTTTATCTTAGTTTTTGCTTTTTACTAACTAACTTTCATCACTGCATACCAATCAAGACTCAATATACAGTAATTTAACTCATAATACTTTTATCCATTCACTGAAAAGTAATATTATATAATAATAACTCGCGAGTTTATAATCTGTCTTTATCCTATGCACATCCTCAATGTATTAACGTTGTTCCAAGATGCAGAGAGAATCAAATTATAAATATAAAACATCTTTATTCATTGATTACTTTAACGACTTCTTAAGTGACTTATTCTTCTTCAACATTAACGGTAGCTACCCACCAAAAACATACCGTTTTTACCCTTAATTAATAATTAATCTAATTTTTAGTATTTTCTCTGCTTTCACTTAATGCAAATGAATGTGCCTCTCTTCCAACTCTTCTGAACTGATGAGTTATTAAATTTCCTCTCAAAGAGTTAGACTAATCAATACACAGGGATTATAATACATAAAAAATGAACCAAACTGAATAGAAAAACAAACAAAAAAAAATAACTTCATAAAAATTCCTCGCTTGAAATATGTAAACTCAACAAAAACGCACAAAAAAACAATAAAAAGTCAATGCAACTTTGACTTTCCTAAAAATCACTTATAGACTAACTGAAAGGAACTACTCGGTTTTAAACTGAAACGGAAATAAATAAAAGAAAGCAAGTGAGGCAGCATTTCATTACTACGCTTAAGTTGAACGTAAACACAATAATTTTTTGCGCGTGAAACAAAAAGAAAACAAAGAAATGAGCTAAACTTTCAATCTTGGACCAAGTTTTTATTTGCAAAACAAGTAATAATAATTTAATAATAACTAAAAATGAAAAAATTTTAAAAGTGATTTAAGATTCTTCAACAAGCTGTTGGTAAAAGATTTGTAACGTCTTCATTGCTTAATATTTGTCAAACAGATAACATGAAAAGATTTATTAAAATTTTTACTTTGTAATCTTTTTCTATTTGCATCTTATTTTGTGTACAACTAGCAGTGGGAAACTATTTTAGTTATTTGGAAAATTGATGAAAAATGAAAACAATTCCACTAGCATGACTAGTAAAAAGAAAAAAAACGTGCAAATTTTTAATGTACTGAACAAAAACTTTATATGTTACATCTTAATGTACCTGCCACTATAAATATAGATCATTAAACTTCTGAGCTTTTATTCTAAACTTCTATCAAACTGAAATATAATTCACTACTTTGTTTTGTTTTTATCCACATTGGGTTTTGTTTTATAAGAATAATACCAATACGTTTTCGATTTAACACACAATGCCCTTGTTTTTTAAACAACGACAAAGCAAAAATAAATTTGGCGCACATTAAAATACACACAAACAATCAGTGCAAGAAAAAAAAGCAACATAATTCATTTTATAACATTTCATATAACAAATCAGACATCCGTTGCCACGTAGATGTTATGAATAAATAAATAAACTTTGATAGATATAGATCAAATACATAACTAACAGACCATTAATTCTATCGAATATATAATAAACAAGACATCTATTACAAATGACCACCTTTTATGAGACAGATTCCAGAAACTGTCATTTCAGACTTCACAGCAGGAAAAGCAAATTATGTGTAAGCAAAAATCGCGACATATATGTCAAGTATTCTTGTAAAGTTTTGTCTTGCATCGCCACAATAGGCACACTTTTTGCTATAAGCTCCTTCTATATGCCTTCATTAAAAGAATTTATTTTACAACATAAGACATTCATTCTTTAATCCTCAATTTGCTTGCTACAAGTTATGCTCTCTCAATGTGACAATTATTTTTGAATTTATTCTATTTTTTATCATATTTTTTGTTTTCCCATTTTTTATGAAATTAACATTTGAAAAAAAATTCTTCATGTAGAAATTATTCTTTAAAATATCCCAACATGCTGGCTAAAAGCTTATTAATATGCTCTAAAATTGCCAAATTCAAAATATGCCGTTAAGAATAAAAAATGGCAAAATATACACCTTAATAATGGACCTATACTAGTATTAAGCTGGAAAATACAAAAACCATACTTTGCAGAATATTACTAAAGATCACCATGATTAATGGACTTTTTTGTAATTCCCCGAAATGTGGGTCTTATATGGCGATCTACGGTCAATTATAAACTCGAATCATCATGAAACGTTTTGCCAAGCAAGGTCAAACATAATACTATATTAAAATGTTAATCAATCGTGTCGAATATTAATATAATTATATTAAACATTTTTATGGGGATAATTACGCCACGTCTAAAAGTTATTCTTCGAAAGAGAGGCAATTTACTATAGAAAGCTGTTAGTAAGAATTATGGACACGATTCTTGAAGAACTTGGAGTATGCTTACATAAAACTTTCATTAAAATATTTCAATTTTTAAGGTATGTTTGAGTATTAAAACTCTATTCCATGAGAACATTTGTGTAGGGGCTAGCTGAAATAATGAGACGATCATGACCAAAATCAATAGGCTTCGTCCTTGTGGAAAAAATTATATGTACCAAGTTTCATCAAATTATCTAAAATTGCGACCTATATTTTGCGCACAAGCTATACATGGACAGCCAACCAACCAGATGGACGGACGNNGTACTTTGCGCACAAGCTTTACATGGACAGCCAGCCAGCCAACCAGACGGACGAACATCGTTAAATCGACTCAAAAAGTGATTCTGAGTCGAACGGTATACTTTAAGGGTGTAGGAAAATTTTTTCTCTGCGTTACAATATTTGCACAAACACTTAATACCCCAACCACCTATGGTGGTGTAGGGTATACAAAATCCAGGAAGAGTTTTTTTTTAAATTTTAACCTCTGACCTTTACTGAAATCAAATTACTTTTATCCGAGTTTAATTAAATTTTAAGTATAATTTTTTTCTTTTTTCAAAGTGTAAAACATGCCAAAATTTATTATTAAAAAAATAATAAAATAATTTTATTCACTTTTACTATTTTACGTTTTTAATGATTAAATTTTAATTCAAAGTCATAGGTATTTTACACACAATTTCCAATATTTGCTGGAATATATATGTTTTAATAGTTTTTGAAGGAAAATTAAATTCGACCTTTGACCTACAAAAGTAGAAAAATTTTTTTATCTAACTATTTTGAAAATTTATATACGTATATTTAAATTTTATATTTAATATTAAGAACATTTTTTTCCTGTAGCCTCGAAAAATTTGAATTGTTTACCCTGTATTGTGCGAAACAATTACAGAAAGTAAATAACAATTTATTATTTTTTTTTTTTAATTAATTTTGTGATTCATATATGAAACAGAAACGAATATATTTCTTCATAAATTAAACAATAATATGTCATAAATACGACTATACGACTTATAACCGAAAAAATAGTTGATTCATATATCCATCTCTGGGCACTACAGTGTTAAAACTTGACCTGTGATTTCCAATAAAAGAAATATGATTTCACTTAGTTTTGTTGAAATTTTAAAAATGATTTTTTGCTTAATTAATTTTATTCAAAAATTATTTATACAATAAAATTTTAGCCCAAGTTATATAAAAAATATCTAAACCCAGACTTCATTAAATGTTAATAGAAAAATTTTTTTATAGATTTAGATTTTTTTCTTTAAATTTTTCACAACGACCTCATCATTAGTCTTCTTTACATAAGTATTTAGTACTTTTTTTTTTGGAATAGTTTTTAATTCATTTTTCATGTTTTCCCCTTTTCATTAAAATGGGTCATTTAAAATGTTAATGATATGACTTTGAAGTTTTTGTGTGTTTTTTCTTGTTTGTTTTTTATTTTGTTTTTAATTATTCATAAATTTGTTTATTTATTTGCTAGTTTTGTTAAAATGAAAATAAATTAATTTTGTTTTCTATTTGATATTTAGCTAAAATATTTAAAGAAAAAACACAACAAATAAATAAAACATTTTGAAAAAAAAAGACTTCAAAATTCATGGTTTTATAAATAATGCTTTGTTTTCCTTTGTGTTTGAAATAATTTGTAACAATTTGTTGGATTTTATTTTTCTTTATTGTTTTATTTTTTTCAAAGATTTTGTAATATTTATTTAATATTCTGTTTAATTTTTATACTTTTTACATGTAAAATTATGAAAAGTTTCCTGTAATTTAAAATAAAATGTGTAAGAAAATTGTGGGTATTTTATTTAATTTAATTTATTTTATTATGAAATCATAAAAAGTTTTTAAAAAACATTTAACATTTATTTATAGTTTAACCTATAAAATTTAGCTTAACTATATAAATATTTTTATAATATTTTTTAATTTACACAAAACAATAACAAAACTAACAAAACTATAAGATTAAATTACAAATAAATGAAATAAATGTCATAATGACTTTTTTTAGAATGAAACTAATAAATAAAAAATGAAATAAAATAAACAAACGTTTGACGTTTATTTATCAAAGTTTTATATTACAAATTAACTTAATTATTACATTTTTATATAATTCATAGTAAATTAGTTAATTATAAAATTTTAAATTCTACTTTTAGTTAATTAAATATTTTACAATTTAATAATAATTTTTAAATTTATGCTTAAAATTAACAATAACATTAAATATTTTAATTTTATTTTAATACTAATTATTTACAAAAGGAAATTTGGTTAAGTAAATTTAATATTTAATTAATTATTCGTTATTTGTTTAACTAAACCCTTTTTTCATTTTATTTTTTTGTTTTTTCATTATATAATTAATTTTTTATTTTCCCTGTTTTTTTTTTCAGAAAATATTTATTATCTTCCTCGTGTGTCACCAGGGTATGTAATTATTTAGAAATCTTTTTGTTTATTACTTTTTAAGAAATTTTTTATTTATTTAATTTTTGTTTCCTAAAATGCTTAATTAAATTCGTTTTAATCCAAATATTTGTTTTAATTCATTGTAAGTCCCTTTTTAAATATTTATTTTACATTTTATGTTGATTCTTTTTTTTTCTAAATTGGTGCATTAAGTTAAAATTGCCCAAAGTTGCTAAAAATATATCTTGGGTTAAAAACCTTTTTTAAAATATTGTAATTCATTTAATTTTGCCACTTTTGTGTTTAAAAAAAATTTTTGTTATAGGGAAATTTGAAAAGATTTTTTAAATATTTATTATCAAATGGCGTTTGTTAAACAATGTTGGTAATAAGAAATTAATTTCTTATTTACAGTGGCAAACAAAATTTTAGAATTTGAAATAGATTATATTTAAAAAACAAAAGGTTCTTAATATAATTTTGATAAAAAAATTGTTTTACATAGTCCATCCATCTGTCTGCCTATTATAAACACGTTAGGAACTGAATGCGGAGGTACTTAGCTGTAGTTCCGTCCCGTTGTTGGGCGAATAATAACGTTCAAACATAGGACTTTGTTTAGATCAGAGATATTTGGAATATTTTATAGACATAGCTATCTGTCAATATAATACCAATTAAACGTATGGAGGCTTAATGTTCTTTCCTTGAATTTTTAAAAAAAGTTTTCTCAAAAGAAAATAATTTTTAGTTGTTTTGAAAATCATTTGAAATTTTAGAAAAATATTAAATTTTTCTTGATTTAAAAAAGTTTTTTTTTCAATCAAAATTAATGAAAGCTTTGGCTTATCTAAAATATAAACTTTCGTCATGTATTTGAAATTCACAAAGATCGTAGGCAATATTTGTATATATCGTAAAAGCCTTTAAAAGAACGTTCGGAAATTAAACTTACCTATTTTTTTAATTTGTAGAAAAATTTAAAAGTTTATACAATAAAATCTTTGCGTTGAAAAAAGCTTTTAGTAAGTTCTATTAATCATTTTTCATGTTAAATGCTTTTAGTTATGGAAATTATATTATTTTTATATAACAACAACTTTTTATGAAAACAAGCTTTCGTTAATGCTTTAATTTAACAAAAAAGATAAATTAAAAGCTTTTATTCATATAGTTTATAAGCTAAGAAAAGTTTTAGATAATATAAAAAAATAACACCAAAAGCTACGTTTAAAGTTTAATATTGCAAATGCCAATATGTTTTGCTTAAAGCTTTAAATGTTTTTATTTAAACATTTAAGTCTTATTTAGCTTTACAAAATATATTTTCTCAGCAGAAGCTTTGGCTTTTGTTGTAGACATTGGGATTAATAAATAAAGTTTAAATTGATTTTAAAATAACGAATACAAAGTATTTCTATAAAAATACAAAGCTTTCACCTAAAATTTTTGGTTTTTACAAAATTAAATTGTTTTTGAAAGTTAATGTTATTGTTCAAAGCATTTAGAGCTTAATATTTCAAGATTTTATTAATTTAAAAATGCTAAAGCTTTGCTGTCCTTTGGGCTATAAAATAATACTGAATTTAATTATTTATTATTATGTTTTTATTATGTTTATTTAAAAATTCTTTTGTTGTTTTATTATTTAGTAAATTCTTTTTTATATTGGACCATTTTATCTATTTAAGGGAGTATTATTTGGTTCTTGTCATATATATATTTTTTTTAATCAAAAATTATAAATATAAAAATAAAAACTATTTCTTTAATTTAAATTAAAATTATGTATTTTATTTTAATATCATTTTTTTATTATTATAAACAAATTGGCCTTAATAGCAAATTATAATAATTTCTAGATTTCTAGCTAAATTTAAATTAATTTCCATTTATTATAAATTCTATTACTATAATTGATTAAAATGCTTCTTGCGATCCTTTAAAATAACTATACACTCTTTAGGTTTAATACTCTTATGCTTTCTCTCTTATAAGTCTGTATGCAAAACCGGTGGTTTAATTGGGGTATCGGAACTATTAGAAAAATTCTCTAAATTTGTATTTTCGGTTATACAACTCTGCAAAGCTATAACTTGCGTTGCGGGTGCTACTGGTGGTATATGATGATTAATGGATGTAGTGGTTTGTTGATTTTGATTGGGTTTCTCTAAGAGATGTTTCATTTGTGTAGAAGGACAAATGGCTATATTGTTGCTGGCCTCTATTGTGGTGGTATTAGTGGCCATGGTAGTGGCTCCTGAGGAACTTACCATTGCTTTTGTTTTATTATTTTTTCTATTCAAAATAGAAGTTTTCTGTTTTTGTTTATTATTCGAGATTAATCTCTCATTCGGACGCGATTTGTTAAATTTGGGAAAAAGACTATTCTCCAGTTGTAATTGGGCATTAACATCTTTACGTGCCGCACAGGTGCAGGCTTTCATAAAAGACTTTTTGAAATTATCACTTAGAAAGGCATAGAGTATAGGATTCATGGCTGAATTGGAATAGCCCAAACAACCCACCAATAGAAAGATGGTTATTTCTAAGCGTGAAGCACACTTGCCTGGTGACGAAGTTATCAAAGCTACTTGGGATATCCAATAGGGTAACCAACATAGTATGTATACTGTAATCACTGTTAAGACCAATTTTGTAACTTTCCGATGTGACCTCTTCTTCTCTTTGGACTTGTGCTTGGGACCCACTGTATGCAATTTGCGTATGACCAAGCAATAGAAGCCTAAAATGAATATAAGAGGGGTAGCGAAACCCAAGGCCAATGAGTACAGTATAAATGTGGTACCCGATTGGGTATTCTGAGCTTCTGGCCACTTAATATTGCACGATATATGTCCACCATTTTCCACGGTATTGGCAAACAATATCACTGGCAACATTAAGAGTACCGAGGTCAACCAAGCAAAACCTGAAACCATTTTCGAAACCAAAGGTGTGCGATAGCGAGGCGAAGAAATAGGATGACAAACTGCTATATAACGATCAGCTGACATAATAAGCAGGAAAATGGAAGAAGTAAATTGTGTTATGGAAGTACTCACCATATAAGCTTTGCAGGCATACTCTCCAAATTGAAAACTACCAATTTGCATGGTATACAATAAGAAAGGTATGCCTATGAGAAAGCATTCATCAGCTATAGCCAGATTAAGTATATAGATATTTGTAACGGTCTGCATTTTTGAAAATCTCAAAACTACATAAATCACTAAAGTGTTGCCAAATAGACCTATAATACAAACCAGTGAATACAAAATCATGGTTATTAAATTAATTACAGCATGTTGACCCGAACTGCAGCCATAGCCCTCATCCTCGTACTCATCGTAAGAAGAATTGGGCAAAGAAAAATTAAATTTACCACCACCAAACATTGTGGCATTTAGTTGACGATAAAATGCCTCAGCATCAAATTGAAATAAATTTAAGGTGGGTTTCAGGTGTTCTTCCAAATCAGCCGACAGTGCAATGACTTTTGAGGGTACATCCAAAAAATTATCTTCAGTTTTAGTTTCCCTCAACAAATCGTCTGCTGTTAAAGATGATGATGAAGATTCTCCAGCCGCCGCCGCTGCTGCTGCTGTCTGTTTATATTTCTGTTGTAAACTCAATGATGGTATTAAGCTCATTAGTAAAATATTTAAAAAATATTTCATTTTTAATATATTTTTTTTGCTTCTCCTTCAGATGTGTATCTTTGGTAACGTGTTTACATTAAGCTATGGCCACTAGTTAAAGCTTTCAGCTTACTATGCCAGGAAATACTTTACGTTGTTTTTGTTGTTGTTGTTATTCTTGCTGTTATTAACTTTCGTCCTTGTCTTGTTTAAATCATTTAAGTATTATTTAGTATACAAGTTGGCCAGTTGTATGAAATGGTTTTCAATAATGACCACATTTTCGCACACAAAAAAAAAAATAATAATAAAACAAGAACACTATAGTAGCAAATCTGTAAATAGAGGGAGAAAAGAAAGAAAAAAATTGAAATAAAAAATTCACAGGAAATAAGTAGTAATAATATGAGACGAATTAATGTTTAAAACGAATATTATATATCGCTATATTTAATATTTTCTTTTCTAAATAATTAATTGAAGTAAAAACTAAAAGCTTTTTACAAAAAAAAAAAAAAAATTAACTTAAAAAATAGCTAACCCTTCCAGCAAATTTATTTAACCACTGTTAACTTCCTCTTGTTTTAGTTAATTTTTATTTTTAAACCAAAACGTTGAATGGAAATATTTTTTTATCAGTTAATATTGATGTAAAACTAATTTTGGATGAAAAAGCTTTACTTCCTTAAATTTTTACATAAAGGTTCAAAAGCTCTTTTCTGTGAAATAATTTTAAATTTAAAAAAGCTGTTAATAACACTTCTCGAAAAAGCTTTTTTATAATATTTTTTGGGAACAAAATTTTGAAATATAATTTTAGTAATTTTAGATATTTTTTAAAAGCTCTTATATATATATTTTTTAAATTCTTAATACAAATTGTGTTATAATTGACAGAATAAACTTTTTAATGTAAATCGAATTTATGTGAAAAGTTTCTTAGCTATTTAGAAAAAGTGGTATATTAATTTTGCAAAAAGCTTAAAAAGAGCTTTTTAAGTTTAATGTGTATTTTTGGCCTTAATATAAAAGTTATTTTAAGAAAAGTTTCTTTTGTTATTGTTTAACTACAAACCTAATAATGAACTTAATACCATTCATTTTAAGGTATAGGGGTGGCAAAATCTAATACTTGTTGTAAAATTTATAACACACAATGTACTACAACATCAACATCATCATACAGCACTAATAACTGAAATAAATAGAAACATTTTTGACCTAATAAGAGGTTTTTAAGTAGCTGCCCACTAAAAGCAACAGCCACAAACAAGCTCAAAAAGAATATTTCTTCCTTTTCAATTGCCAAGAATTTCAAGGATTTATTTTAAATCCTCTCCCTCCTCCCACATAAATTGTTCAATGGTCGCTTTAACTTTGGTTGCCATTTGACAACCGCGAAACACATCAAAGCGTTCAACATTAAGTTTTAAGGTTAATTTTAGTAATTGCTTTTAGAAAAATTTTTAAGTATATCCGTCTTATAAATTTAATAACTGTCAAAAATTTGTTTTCAATTTTAAATTAAAAAAAGTTTTTTATATTTTTTATTTAATGTATACCTTAAGCTCCCCTTGTCTCAATCCTCTTTAATTTCCCCGACTAAAGCTAAAGCAATAACTTTTCAATTAACCTTTTTTGTTGTCGTCCAAAAGAAAAATTTATTTATTTACTTATTTTCTTTGGTAAAGTTAAAAAGTGTTTTAACCTTCAACTTTTTACTCACAGCTCATTTGTTTTTTGTATTTTTTTTTTATTTTTTTTAATGAAATAAAGTCAAAACTATTGCAATTAATATTAACAAGATGCAAAAATAATGAGAAAAAAATTAAATAAAATAAAAAGGAACAAAAGAAAAGATTCTGGGACATTAAAAACAGCTTGATATTATAATAACAAAATAAAGCTTTTTTGAAATACAACAGATTGAAATTGCATTTTTACAGACACACTAACTATTGCATCATATGGCATCAACATGGCATTATTATTAATGGCCAGCAATTTTATGATAAATAGAAAACAATATTAAACAAAACACATCAAAGAGTTTTAAGATCTCCCAGATCTAGAAGATAAGTTGCACCCTGTTGTTGTGCTTTATTATTCTTTACTCAGCTGGCGCCTTAAACTTATGCAAAGTTTTTTAAATAATTAATTTTTCTATTTTTAGTTGAAATTTATTTATAAATTTTAAAAATTTTTTTCTTAAAATTTTATGCAAAATTTTTAACAATTTCAAAGCACTTGTTCTATTTTTAAATATTTAGCAACATTTTGCTTTTTATTTTAGTTATGTACATATGTATGTGTGCATTGGATTTTCATTAAAAATTTGCATTTTAATTGTAACTCATATGATAAGCATGTTTGAACATGTTAAATTTGAACATTTAATGTTGTCATGGTGTCATAACTGTTGCCAGTAAAACATCAGTTAACATTGTACATAATTTTAATACAAATATATTGTTACGGGGGCACTAAATGTTGGTTTAATGCTACCGAATTAAGGCCTGAGATGGATTAAGTACTTTGTCGCAACATTATATTAATAACACAGAGTTAAGAAATTATACAATTAATGCCCGTATTCTATATATCGATTTTACGTTCCGTCTGTAAACAGAAAGCAGTC
>MINK01175168.1:0-13322 GCA_001735545.1 Phormia regina
TGGTAAGATGTTATTCTTTATTACTTCTTTTTCATTAATTTTGAAGTACTTCCCTTAAAAGAGTGTTTATACAATTTTTTAATAAAAACTTTACTTTTGCCCTATTAAATAATAATAAAAATGCTTTAAAATTTATATTTTGTTAGAAATTATTACAAATTTTTTTCCGCTAAAAATTTATTTATTTTTTACTTTTTTGGAAGTAATTATTAAGAACTTCCAAAAACGTTTAAAATATGCACTTTGTTTGAAGTTGTGAAAATGTTCTCTTTTTGAAGAACTTCAACGTTTTTTTGCTGGGTATCAAATAATATGGGCTTTTTTATTTCCGATTTAAAAATTATAAATTGAAAAATTTTGATTTGGTAAATTTCTTGTTAAAAGTTTTAAAGGGGTTTTAATTTTCGACTCGTTATTGACACGTCATTGAAGGCGTCTGCAAAACTTGTTTTTTTTTTTTACTATTCAGCAATTGATACTAAATCCCAATGGCAATATTAAAATTGAAAATCAACTGGACAATTTCTAACACCCGCGATTTCCCCTGATCCCCTAAGAACATCTTCGCAATTCAATTCCTTTTCGTGCATAACAACTCGAAGTTTTGTAGACTTTAACTTCAAGAAAATTGAGCCTGTTATCTTTCAAGGCACAAATGATTCAGTGCCTAGTTTCTGTAACTTGTGAAAAGTTTTTATTATTATTATAAAAACTAATTTATTATTATGGTAATCATTTAGTTTATCATAGAGTGATTATGAAATATTCAAAATAGATACTCAAGAAGTAAACAAAAAATATCATATCTCCTCTTGCTCACCCTGTTGTTATACAAGGTGAGTGTTATTCTTTCGAATAAGAAATGTCTTACAAAGTTAATGGCCGAACCTTTGTAATTTCCGTCCCTGATTAATGCTTTAAGTTTTTTACAGAGCCTACATAAGAGATTTTTTTATCATAATATGTAACAAAGAGGTCAAATATGCTCTTAAATTAATTAGTATTAAGGAGTGCGATCGAAAAAATGTTAACATACGTTTTGCCTCCTAACTTTTTTCCGAAATAATATTAATTTTTTTTATATGTCAGTTATTATTTTTAAAGACAACCATATTGTTTTATTGTTAGTTTGATCAAAATAAGCAACGAAAATGCTGTACGTACTCTTGATTATTAAACAATTTAAAAAATCTAAAATGTTTGTACTGAAAGATTTTTTGGGCTTTCTGGTCAAAATTTTAATGATGCTTGAGGTTATGTTAAGTCTAGGACTGAAAAGCTGTCAAGATTTCCTTAAAAAAAATTCCTAGTTTGGCAAGATTTATGCAGTTGCGAAAAAATAAGTAAGTTATTGGTTACAGTGGGCTCTATAAATACCGAAAAATACTACAACGCATATCTGAAAAAATTATTTTTCCTTTGGACATACTTGGCATCATGTTACTACCTAAGAATGCCCTGGAGTGGTACCAAAATATTGTCCCAAATATTGAAGATTTTAAATGCAGATAGTCTGCCCTATTCCAAAAAAGTCAATCAATGACAATTACCTACCTCACAATGGACCTCTAGTTCTTCGAGTGGATGCACAGAAATTCTTTAGAGTACTGTGCAAGAGTTCTTTATCTAACAATGCAAACCGTGGGTTAAAAAAGTTCCGCAGCTCTTTTGCACCACTAAGTGATTCCCTTTAATGAACCACAATATTAAATTCATAATTTTTTTATCTCTTTTTCAGTTCCTTTTTTGCAAGTTTGTTTGTGTGTGTGCATGTGAATTTTGAAAAGTTCTTAAAACGGTTTTTGTTTTGGTAAAATTAGTTTATTTTAAAGGTTATTTTTCATTAAAAAAATAATTTTATTAAAATTGTGGTAAAGAATTTTGAATTAAATTAAAAATATTTATTAGAATACGTTAATCCTTTGTTTAAGATTATATTTAAAACACTTATTAAAATTTATAAATTAAATTTATTTAATTTTTACAAAAGAATCTTAAAAATTGTTTTTTTCTTACTTCCCAACAACCCTCCCAGCTTATGCTTTCCAATTCGACCAATTTTTAATTTCATTATATAATTTATTGCCTGGACATTCAGTAGAACGTACCTGGCGATGACCATGTATAGTATAATTAGATTTAACATATCCTTCTGCTACCAACCAACTAATCAATTCCTTAGCTTTTGAAATTTGTGCAGCTGTAGGTAGACGTTCATTGTAGTTACCAATAAACATGATACCATATGATTTGCTATTCCAGCTGAGAGCATGAGCACCCATAATGCCAGCACCACAACCTTCATAAATATTACCATCTCCACCAATACCATAATTGTAGCCAATATCATCCCAACCCAATTTATTCATATGATATGATTGTATATTACGCATTTGAACACTGCAAGAGGCGTTAGTAGTGCAATAGGCACCAGCTGAATGATGAATAATAATGTAACTCAAATCCATGGATAAATTTATTGCTAAGATGGCAGCACGGCCTCCCCAAGAAGATTTCGAAATGATAGAGATGGCCGTAGAGAAAATAGGAGTTACTAAAACAACAAAATTGTATTCTTATAATTTATTTTATTAGGATGACTATTGTTTTATTTAGAGGAACTTACAACACTGAATTATAAAAATTAGCGAATATATTTTCATGCTGCTTTCTTTAGGATTTATTATAAATAACTAAAAATATATAAAATTTTGCTGTAACTTAAATACTGCAATAATACAAAATTTATATTCTTCATAATTTTGTGGTTAAAAAAAAAACACATGTAAAAATTGGAGAGTCATTGAATACTTTGACATTAAAATGTAAACAATTAGTGACGTTATTATATAAACTTTTTTTGTATTTTTAAGTTTTTACCTTAATTTATCTATAAACTGAGTAATAATTAAAAAATTATCTTTTTAAATAATCGATGTAATCAGTCAATATCTCAAGCATCCTTATGGTGTACAATTTGTAACTTAGATTGTTGGAAAACAATTTTTTGGTATAAAAATTACAAATGTTTTCTAATGATATATGAATAGTTTTTATTTTTAAACAATTTGCTTGTTGTATATTGTGATGAGATAGATATTTGATTGCTGATCTTTTTTTTTAAACAGTGTATTTTCTATTTATTCAATTAATTTTTTAATTGATCTATAAGTATTTATATGTGTTAACACTTTTTTAAATAAATAAAATATGGTGGATCAATATTTCAATGTATTCAATGCGAATGTATATTTAAGTGATAATAATTTATTTTTCTTTTTTTCACTTAAACGATTTTGATAATTTCAAAGTAATCTTCCCCCAAAGATTAATAGTTGGACTTGTTGGATTTGTCAGTTTTTTCCATCTTATCTGGATTTTTTCACGTACTGATGCAAATGAGAAGTATTTTTCGCCCAATACTCAAGGTATTATTTCGCTCAATATTTTCAGAATCAAAATTTTTCCTATTGGAGTTTAAATTATCTAATTTGGACAAATCGTTCTCGAATTATACAAATGTGACTTATTTAAGACGAACATTTTGTTCATTTTTAATTGATTTAAAACAAGATTTGTGCAGTAATTTTGAAGATACGTGGCTTATTTTACTAAGCAGTGAAATCGAAAAAATCTTAATATGTATAAAATTTAATAATTTGGAAACGGTTGATCATAGGGCTTTGATTGTTTTTTTTTTTTTGTTTAATTCATAATACAGTCGAACTTCCCTATAATGAATCTTGACAGGACCAGAAAATCACTTCATTATATAGAAACTTCATTATACAGAAATTATATTTTCCCCCCACTTTTTATTTCAAATAATTAGGCATATTAGTTTGGGCTACACTTTTCCATTTTTCTTCCACAACAAAACCTTCTAATACATTAAGAGATTTAAATATATTAGTCGGCACGTTACTCCTCCTTTCCTCAAACAATTCGCAATTGTTTCTGGTTTTACAAAGGCATTCCACACTGTGCTTAAATTTCAAATAGCTTGAATATAAAATATAAATGGCCAAAACTGGTTGGTTCTCCTCCATTTGTGACAATATGTTCATCAAAATTCGTTTTCTGTAAAGTTGTTTTATGTTGTAGATGATGCCTTCGTCCATTGGTTGAAGTAAGGACGTCATGTTCGGAGGAAAATTCGTAAGCTCAATATTTTGCAGTTTATCTTTTGCCTCCTTAGTATGCGCAGTGCAATTATCAATAAAAAGTAAAACCTTCCTTTTCTGATGTGGCTTTCTTCTTTTTTTTGTTCTTATTTTCCTCTTTTGGGAATCCCCTCATTATATGTGGCATTTTTCTCGGTATACAGAGTTGTTAGTATGCGTAACAGAAAATTGTTTGAAAAATTCATTATATGGAGATAAAAACGTATGTAAGTCAAATATTACGCCTGCAAAATAGCCTCATTGTATAGAAAACTTCAGTGTATGGAAATTCATTATAAAGAGATAAAAAACAGTGAAATTGGAACGGAAAAAGTTGTGGATTTGAAATCAATTCATAATAGGGAGAGATTAATTGTATAGAAGTTCACTATAGAGAAGTTCGACTGTATGCTACAGATCATACTTGTAGACCTTTTTTTGACGAACCTTTCATTTACGGTTTAAAAGTTGTTGTTTCAGCTACTTTTTTGGAACAGTCTGCTTATCTCCTTTTAAAATCTTCAAAATTTTGGTACATCTGTTCGGTCCTCTTCAATTCTCTTTTCACAAAAGTCCAATATCTCTTCACTGGTTATAGCTCTGGATGACTTAGAGAGTTAACCTCTCTTGATACAAATACTATGTAATTGTTTTGGCACCACTCCAGAGCGTTTTTAAGTAGTGACATGATGCCAAATCAGATCATTAATATGTAGACCCATTGTGCTGTCTTATGAAAGCAAATCGATTATTTTTTGCAGCATTCCATTGTTGAACATTTTGGACTATATATGTTTTCAACTCCGGATTAATAGTCTAGAGAACGTACATCATTTTCGTTGCACATTTTGATCAAACTCACAACAAATCAACATGGTTGACATATTTTTCAAAGCCTCTTGATCAAATAATATTTCGAAAGTTGTGATGCAAAATTTGGTGCAGATTTTTTAGATCGCACTCCTTAGTTGTCTTACAAGCTTTGAGAAAAGGATGATAAACTAAAAAATGTTGGTTATTTATACTTTTTAAAAGAAATTTTAATGAATTTTGTTTTGAAAACTCTTTTCGTAATAACTCTGAAACTATTGAGCGGATAAATATTTGATATTAGAATCACTTAAGTCATTTATATAAATTGTACACACCGTTTTCGAATTATTGTGAAATGTTAGATACATCCAAAAGAAATCTCGATCTGATGGGGATCTGAAAAAATAACTGACCTTACAAACAGTATATAAACGTATAAACATAGTAAATATTCTCTTTTTTTATTTCTTGTTGTGTAAAGAGACATTTTTCTTCTTTTATAGTTCGGAAAAAAGAACATGATTTACAGTTAAAAAAACATTTTTTTCATTAATTATAATTCATATATAAATGTTTATTTTACTTTTTACAAATATTTATTAAGAAATATTTATTATTCTTCTTCTTCTCTCCCCAAAAAAACAGATAATTTATTTATATATATATAAGTCTTGTCCATTATGTCCATGAAATCTGCTCACTTGCAAGCATTATTTGCAAGACAACGTGAAAACGAACACAATCGTATTGAACGCACCGAAGCTGTTAATAAATATTTCGATCATTGGGGCAAAGTAACGGCACGTTTTGAAAACTGGACTACACCCGAATACTATAAACAGGCTGAGCAACAACTTGTCACTGCCAAACAGCAAAAAGAAAAACAAAAACAATTGGCTGAGAGACAACAAAAACTTGCTAAACTCTTGGAAATGGAAAAGAGACTTTATGAAGAAGAAATGCAGGAAAAACAAAGATCTAGGAATCCACGTAGAAGTTTAGATAGCAGAACTTTAGAGAAAATTGATGAAAATTTAAAGGAACAACAGCAAATGAGACGTAAATTGGAGTTGGAGGCCAAACTCTATGGGAAATGGCGTCATGGAGTGGACGATGATAATTTGGTATTTGAATCGAAGACGGATAATGAAGTTTTAGCTAAATTAAATTGGTTGGATAAAAAAGTGGATCAGCAGTTGCAGCGTGAAAAAGAGGAGGAATTAGCTAAAGAAAAACAATTGAAATTACAAAAGGAGTTCAATAAAACCGAAGAATTGCAAATGGAAAGACAACAAATTAGAGAAAAGGAAATAAGAGAAATACGTTGTCTGCAAGAGTATCATATGACCCAACTAAAAGAACGTCAAAAGGAAACTGATGAACTTAAAGAGAAAGAAAAACAATACAAAACCAATTTAAGTGAATTGGAAAAAGAACTTGAATTACTAGAAGAAAGTTATGCCGTAATAAAAGCACCAGTGGATTTTGGTGATGCTTATAATTTAAATAAAATAAAAGTTTCCATACGCAAAAGGTCCGAAGTATATCGTAATCAAATAAAACTTTGCCTAAGTATTTTGGAAAGAACTTTAGATTTTGCTGAAAATCCCCATGTAATTAATAATTTCAAAACTCATTTGGAACAGCAATTAGATAAAGAAAATGAAAAGCTTGGACAAATTGAGGGCATGTATGAATCTGAAGCCAAGTTTAGTTTACAACGTAATGAAACAATTTGGCAGCAGGAGCATACGGAACGTTATAAGAAACTAAAAGATATTTTAATAGATGAACATCGTTTAATGAAAACATCTTTGAATGAGATAATGCGAAGACATGAAGAACTTTTAGAAATACGTTCCACACACTTAAGCGTTATAGAAAATTCTAGTGATAAATTGAAACTTTTAATACAAGAAGAAGAAAACTCTCCACGTTATCAAAAATTGCATGGCAATGACTTGCCAGATGGAGTAAAACATTTAGAATTTTCACCACGACATCAAGCGACTAATAATATTATACACAGTCAAATGGAAGAATCAGCTGATACTCCTTTATATTCACCCAGGCGTGTACCTTACATTAAGCCTATTGAACTAGAAGAACCACATCATGAAGTAGACTTTTCCTCTCGTCGCAATTGCAATGAATCCACTAACAATAATATGTCTCCAAGATGTCCAGTCTCAAAGTCATTTAATAACTTAAATTTGGATGTTTGGGAAACTTCAGCTCGCGATTTGGATACTCAAAAGACAAATTCACAGCGTACGTTACAGGTTGTAACACCCGAGACAGAAGCTGAGAGACCCAGATTTGGACGTAAACGGGTAGCTTGGAACTAGGAATTGTAGGAATTTGTTAGGGTTGTCAATTATTTGAGTTTAAATTTCATCGAATAAAATTTTAAAATTATGTTTTAAATTTTGTTTTTCATGTTTTTGATGAAAATAATCTTAAAGATACTGTTTTAAAGCAAAATATTTACCTTAAAAAATTTAATTTGTTTTTTCTTAACGTATTGATCAAATAATCAAATTGATTTTAAACCAAAAATTTTCCTAATTCGAATATATTTTTTATTTTTTTCAATTTATTTAAAACATTTTATTTAAAAAACAACTCTAGAACTTTAGATATTTTTATTTGTAACTAATCGTCACCGAAAATGCAAAACAACTTTATCTTGTTAACATTTTTCTGTTATAACATTCTTGAATATTACATAATATATTGGTGATGAACATTTTATTAAATTTAAATAAAATAGACGTTAAATTATATTTTAAAAAATTTCTGAAAACTATTGCTTAAAATTTTTGTAGTTTTTATATTTTTTAATAATTTGCAATTTAAATTTGAAAAAAGAAAAATATGTATTTTGTATTTTTTTTTTTTTAACAAAAGAGATGTTTTGTTGTTTTGAATTTAAGAAAATCATTGCATTCGGTAATATAAACGTTAATTTTTTTAAGCTCCAAGTTTGAAAATTTCAAATTATAAAATTTTCATGTTACGCTGTTTGGCATTTTCGGTGACGATATATATATAACTATTTAGATTAGATTTTACTTAATAAAAGAAATAGCTGGTAGTACATATTATAAATATTTTTTAAATAAATAAGTCCCGTTTGGTTTAAACAAAATTAAAAAAAAAAATTAATGTTTTATTTATTTTTATAAAACCTATGTTTTAATTACTAAATTATTAAAAAAAATTTATTTTTATATGTTATTTTTACCTAAACCACTGTCTGCCTAGCAGATTGTATGTACATCAATAATTAAAATTTCTGCTAATCTGTATACACAGAGAAAAATCGATACAAAACGATTTTATTCATTATCAATATTGCCACATATGTATACAAATTCAACACTACGTGTTGAAATCATTATCGAAAATTGATCTGAAAGTTACCAGTTTTCTATACAAAGCAATTATTTATTATACCATATCTAAAGAATTATTATATCAAAAGATTTCACAGGAATATTTCCCATATAAATCGTCGCTACTATACAAAGTAGATAATGATAATCACATATCTAAAGAACAAATCCATTGAAAGACATGGATGAAAATATATAGAATGAGCAGGCCTAGAGCTGTACCAAGCAAAGTTCCGCTTATATGTAAATGCTCTTTGTGTTTTTTTCACACATATGTATGTACATTAGGGTTGCCAGTTGGGCTGGATTCGACAGGATTGTCCAGTTTTTTTATGTTTGTCCAGCATCCAGTTAAAATACAATTTGTCCAGCTAAATAATAATAAGAGTTTTTATCCTGAATACCTGATATTAAACTTTAATAATTAGTGCTTCAAACTGAAAGATAAAAATTATAACCGAGTAACAAAAATGTCTTGTATTCGATTCCTTTTTTGGGTACTCAATACTGTAAAGTAATTACTCAATCTTCAACCTTCAGATTGTAATGTTTATCATTATTCAAATATATCGTCTAAAATACAACTCTGCATAATGATAGAAAAATAAATTCTGATAACTCATCGTAACATATTGAATGAACAACGTAATTCCCTAAAAAGCTGAAATATTAAATATATTGAAAAATTGTATCGTCTTTTTAATAAAAACTACATAATAAATCGGTTACCAAGTTTTAAATTGAAAAATATAATTAAATCTCAATATTTTCAAATACAAATCATAAGTAAAATATAAATTTAAAAAAAGCATATTCCTAACAAAGTGCAAAAATGTTTGTTTAATAAATGTTCAGCTTTTTTATCCCGAATATCCAGCTTTTTATGAATCCGGATCTGGTAACCTAATGTACATAGTTTGCCAGATCTTACAGATTATCAAAAAATCAAACTTGTATGATTTTCAAAAATACTGAAGAAAGTTTTTGAACATATTTTTAAATATTTTATATAATGTCCCAGGAAAAAGTATATTAGTTCTACAACCAGTTCCAACCAGAACCCATGAAAATATCCTGTACTGTTCTACTTTGACTTTACGACCAATGATTCTTGTTTGAAATTGTCACCTCCACAACTAGTACTGTGGAAGTGTTACCCCATTCTAAGTACCCATTCTAAGGAACGGTTATAGAACTAGTGCTTTAATCATTAATTTTTGTTTGAAATTTTCACATTCAGAACTAGAGCTATTGAAGTGTTAGGGAACGGTTTCAGAACCTGTTTTTTATTCCAAAGGGCTGTTTCCTAAAGATCACTTTTAAATATAATTTAATTTTTTATTTATTTTTTTTTTTTTAATTTTTGGAATTTCTGATTTTTTTATTCAAGTTTTTTTTTTTTTTAAACAGTTCTTGCAAGTCATTCGAGAATCAGTAATTTGTTCTCAGAAGTGATGTAGAATTAGTTCTCTAAAACATTCCTAAAATCGTATATAGAACCACAATTATGTTCTATTTAATTAGTGTCAGAATTGGTTGTGATACTACTAGTTCTGAGGATGTTATAAAAGAATCTGAAGTGGTTCTGAGTACACCAGTTCTGGAACTAATGATTTTAGAATATGTCCCAAAATTTTAAAATAAAACATTACAAATGAACAACACCTTAATAAAATATTTAGATGCAGATGTTAATCCAAACGGGTAAATATTTAAAAGTTTTGGTTAGTCTCGGATTGTGTCGAATATTGAATTTTTTACCGAATAGCTAATATATTCATCTTCGGTAGGTGCAAACATACAAAATTACAAACTCAGCATATAAATAAAATGCATAACTTCACTTTATATTTTATGATGTCAGTGTTAAAACTAAACTCTGGTTTGATGTTTTACTCCAAAGAATACTAAGAATAGAAAACTTGTCAATTTTGATACTTTTTTGTGCAACTATGTATGATTATGATGTGTGGTGAAAGTGGTTTCAGCACTAATACATATAAATAAAATTTGACTAACAGGAAAAGTCTGGATTTTTTTTTGACAACAGAGTTATGTTTTCTTGACAAGCCTTCCATTCTTAGTATTCTTTGTTTTACTCTATGATCACATTTCAATGTACGATTAGAAAAACAAACAAAAAATATTTTAAAGTCAATAATAAAATATCTGGATTTCGTTTATTCCTCTTGTAAACTCTTCTTGGAAATTAAATATTATCCCTTTTATTCCATGGTTTGTAAGGAGATATTTTTATTCTTTTCTGGTCCCAGAAGAAAACATTTTTGTATTTTAAAAATAGCTATTCAAAATGCTTGGTTATTTTTATTTTTCCCTTAAATATAATTACTTTTTTCACCTTTTTTTGTTTTAAAATTAATTCAGCTTCTCTTTCTCTTTCCTAAACAGATTGTTTTTAATAAATCATGTCCAGTATGAATCAGAAATTACAACATGAAAAGGAGGTAGAATTTTGCAAAGAAGGAGAATTGAGATTCCAGCAAAAGCTCCATGATAACGAAGAATTAGAAATGGAAAGGGAAGAACTTACAGAGAAGGAGATAAGGGAATTACAATCTCTTCAAGAGTATCATATGACCCAACTAAAGGAGTGTCAAAAGGCCACTGATGAAATCAAAGAAAAGGAAAAACATTTAAAAACCAATTTAAATGAATTGGAAAAAGAACTTGAGTTATTGGAAGAGAATTATGCCAATCTAAGTGCAACAGCAGATTTTAGTGATGCTTACTATTCAAATAAAGTAAAATTGGCCATAACAAAAAGATCTGACGCACATCGTAATCAAATAAAACTCTGCTTAAGCATTTTGCAAAGAACTTTGGACGTTGCCGAAAACACTGATGTCGTTAACAATCTCAGAACTCAATTGGAGGAGCAGTTAAAAAGTGAGAACGAAAAACATGATAAAATTGAGGCCATGTATGAATCCGAAGCAAAGACAAGTTTACGACGTCATGAAACCAACTGGCAGCTAGATCTTACTGAACGTTACAAGAATATAAAAAATCTTTTAGTAGAAGAACAGCGTTTAGTCAAAACCTCTTTGAATGAGATAATGAAAGAACATGACGCTCTTTTGGAAAATCGTGCCACTCACATAAGCCAGTTAGAAAATTCCAGTGATAAGCTTAAACATTTAATGCCAGAGGATAATGCTGCGGCTTATAAGAAATCTCCAGTCAGTGATTTATCAGATGGAGCAAAACAATTGGAATTTTCACCACGACATCAAGCAACTGATAATATTATACACAGTCAAACAGAGGAATCAGAAAATTCTCCTTTTTCTTCTCCTGGCCGTAAGGCTAATATTAGAGATAATACCGACAATTCATGTCGTCGTAATTGCAATGAATCCTGTGGTAACAATATGTGTCCCGAATGTTTAGCCTCAAAGTCGTTTATCAACTTAAATACAGATGTTTGTCCATATTCGGCACGAGATTTGGATTCTCAAAAAACAAATCAACAGCGTGAAATGCGGGTTGTTACACCCGGTACAGAGGCTGATAGAGCTAGATTTGGGCGCAAGCATGTGGATTGGAATTAAAATGTTGAAATTGTTTTTATGCTGTTTTGTACTAGTGTTTTAAACTACTAATATCTTTTTAAATAAGATTTTAATTTAGAAAATCTAAATGCATACCTAATAGTAGTAGTATTCATGATTCACAAAAAAAAAGTAAAACCAATCTCTCTCAAAGAGTTTTTTTTAAATATGATTTCTTTTCTTTTTTAAAGAAATTTAAAATATATTGTAGCCTTATTTAGAATAAGAGAAATATTATTTCAATTATGTGGACTTTTAACAAAACAATTTCAAGTCTAATAATTAAATATTTCTGAAAAAAAACTCATGAATATTTAATTTTTCGTGAACTTCATAAAAAATTTTAAATTTAAAAAACCCGAATTGTTATAAAATGGATTAAATGGATGACTATAAAAAAGGAGAGAGAGGTTTTATCTTTACTATATTGTATCATGTGTAGTATGTAGTACATATTTATAAACTAACCAATTTTATTAATATTATAACCTTCTTGCTTCAGCTTAATAAAAATTGTTCGAAAAATAATAAAAAGTAGCCATTGTTTTCTTTATTTATATAAATAAAATTACATATGACTTTGTCTAATACCAATGTGTTGTTGGTATTCTAAACAAATTAAGTCGACCGGGAGAAAAATTACTACTTACTAGCTCCATTACCAGGTTGTGAGTTTTCATTATTTTTCTCTCTTAGATCGATTAGTGGAAAAATTTACAAAAATAATTGATCGCTGATTTACGTTTTTTAAAGCAAGTTGTACTTCTAGTTTTTTTCTATAAGGTCTTAATTATTAAAATTTTTATGTTGAATTTCTTAAATTTTAACTATTTTATTTTTTCCTTATTAATAATTTTTAGCTTTCAATTAATATATTTCTATCGAACTAATAATTGTGCTTGAGAAAAATAATATATATTATTTATAATAATTATTTTTTAATTTAAAAATCATTTTTTATTAGTTATAGAAACATGAAATCCATTACAATTAAAATTATGTACACAGATTGAAAGGCCTCGGCGCCCGTAAAACAAATGATATATAAAAATAGTTTAATTCTGTATAAAGTTTGGTTCATTAAAAATGCTTTTTAGTAAAAAAATATTTTTTCTTTCATTAATCTTATTAACAAAAATAAGTATTTATTATTTGAAGTTCACATTTCTTGTGGACAAGAGACACCGTCGCTGCATCTAAAAATTAAAGAAACTACTGAAGAAATTTCGCCCTTACCAATACTTCTGCCTAAATTCATGTAATAAGTTAGGTTAGGTTCCTTGGGCAGTGTCTCTCCGAGTCATCTCACGTGGGTCCATCAATGTCTGGTCCCGTTGTGTTACCCTATGACAAGAAAACAATGTTAATCCTGCAGT
>MINK01175169.1:5625-22450 GCA_001735545.1 Phormia regina
CAAATTAGAAATATATTTAAATCAAAGTTAAATTCGTAACATATCTGGCCAGATACATGCGCATGACGGATTGTTAATATCTTTAGAGCAACATCTTGATATTTAAACTTTGTTTAATAACATATCGATTTTGATACTTAGTTGTGATTCATTCATTATTATTAGTTATAAAGTAATGATGTGAATGTTGTTCATTCAATATTTGGAAGAACCAAACCCAGAGAAAAAATAATAAAAAAAATACCAATAAAGTAAAGTACTCTTCATACAAAATGTGTGTGTATCTGGTCAGATACATGCGCTACGAATACGATGTATAGATGAAAAAATCCTCATATATTTAGTTTTTTTGTTTTAATAAGTTTTTTCTTAAAACGGTACCTAACAATATTTGTAGAGGGCACCTGGAGACTCAAACCCCTAGCCAAATTAGAAATATATTTAAATCAAAGTTAAATTCGTAACATATCTGGCCAGATACATGTGCATGACTGATTGTTAATATCTTTAGGATGTTGCTCTTGATATTTAAACTTTGTTTAATAACATATCGATTTTGATACTTAGTTGTGATTCATTATCATGCCGATTTAAATATCTAATCGCAGAACATTCCAATACAAACTTTGTTGTCTTATTGTTGATAGTACGATCTTTGATCGTTGAATACTCTTATTTTTAATACAATTCTTGATCTATTTAGTTAAGCATTAATCAATTTTGATCTCTACTTTTAAACAAAAATACAAGAAAAAATAAATATAGAAACCCTTATTGGGTACTATGGTCAGAGTTTATGGTTGTCTGTAAATTATATTATGGTTAGATGTAGCACTAAAACAAGGTTGAATTATAAAATAAAAATGGTTAAACTGCAATCATATTTTAGTTGCGTATGTACTTGTTTCATGTATACAGCAATATTATGTTTAAATCACAATAAAAATATTGTTAACCTGCAATCATATTTTTGTTGCATTTGTACTTCATTTATCTATACTGCAATAATATGGTTGAATCAGTATAAAATACTTATAGCGTTGAGAAACAATTATTATGTCTAACAGATAAATGAACAATTAAATAAATAAATAAATAAAGCCAATGAATTTATCGCATGGTAGTTTTTTTTTTATTAAATATAATTTTGTTATGTAAAATATATCACTTTGGTTAAAATAAGATAGATGGATTTCAACGCTGGTGAATGATAAATCCTGACACATTTCTTGAATACTTGTACAAAATTCCACATTTTTTAAATATATTTTCATAATCCGAAACTCTTAGGTAAAATATTTTTTCGAGTTTAATTTCAATTATAATAATTTAGTTTAAATAATTCATACTTTTTGAAATACAATCTGTATATTTTCTAATATATTTTTAACAAGCAAACAGATATACACGAACCACACTAAAAAAAAAAAAACAACTAGTATACTTTCTGTCATGTACTAATTGCCATTTGCAAGTCAAACATTATATTGTCAATTCAAAATTACAAACACAATATATTCAGTTACTGAACATAATTTTAATGCACATCGAATTTTAGCAACAATAGTGTATTTCTGTTTTAAAGATATTGCTTAACATGTTGTACCAGCTGTGTAATAGTGAGTTGTGAACAAATGTATAATTGCTACAACAAAATTGTTTTAAAACGTAATAATAATGTTGTTTACAATCAAAATAATATTGTTGGTGCAAACATATTAAGAAATGTTTTTACTCAATCAATCTTTAAACGTAAATCGTTCATATTAATCTTGGGAGGGACTTCGATCGTTGATCAATTTGTGTCTTCAATCTTGGTTGTTTATAGTTTATAAAAATCACAATTTTTACCCAAATCGGTGATTATTGTATGATTGATTCAGTTATTTAATTGTAGTACAAATAGTATTAAAAAATCAATTATAACTAAGAGTGATAGTGACTGCAATTACAAAAATCAATTGACGAAATATTTAAAATGTCACTTATATTGCCAAACAAGTAACTAGACAATCCTCGTTGTTAAACAACTAAAGAAGGGTAAAAGAGAAAGCATTCATGTTCACAGAGAAACTGAAGATTGCCAACAATAAATAATGGCTTTATTTGATGTTCCTTAGGGAGTGGTGTAAGATAAAAAGAAGACGAAGAAGAACAGGAGACTTACATTACGTTCTATATAAATTTTTTCCTATATTCCAGTATCATCTTTTTCATATTTTTCTCTATGTTTTGATTTTAATAAAATTATTATTTCATTATTATACAATAACAACATGAATAGCAATCAGACAAAAAAGGAAATCATCCTTTTTTTCATATTTTTTGTTCTATTTAAAAAACACAGCAATATATAGTCTCAAGCATAAGTGAATATATGAAACAAGGAGTAAGTGAGTGAGTGAGTAGTTGTCGGGTGGTTTGGGTGTTGGTTCTCTAGCTGAGTGATTGAATGAACCAACCAACCAACCAACAAACGAAAGAATGACTGAGTGACTGACTGAATGACTAAATAAATGTTTCTTGTGTTACATGACATTGATTGATGTATTTGTTATCAATTATGTTTTATTTTTTTATTTTATTTTTTTATGATACTACCATAAGCTCTTTTTTTATTTATATATATATTTTTATATATTTTTATTTCTTTTTGCAACAATCTCTCTTTGTTGTTAGAATGTAGTTGTTGTTTTTTTATATATATATTAAGGATATAGATTAATATTTATTAAAATTCAAATTGTTTTTCTGTATCACTATTCCCGTTTTTTTGTTTTTTCATTCTCCAACATAATTTCAAATAAAAATTAATTTATATTGCCAAAAGGATGACAGTAAAGGACATCATGTTTTTTGTCAACTAAAAGGGAACTTAACTAGTTTTAGGTTAAATTACAGCTGAGACAATTTTTTTTCTTGATTAGCAAAGAATATATAAAAAAGAGTGTAGGATAAAAAATATCTTATAAATATGTAATGTATCTTATTTATTATAACATAATTCTTTAATAAAAATTCTAAATTATTTTATTTTTCTATTTATTTACAGGTATGTGTTGTAATTTCTTGTACAATTTTCTCTAATTTGTAAGTATTAATTATGAGGTTTTATGTGTAAATATATTTATATTATTTGGGAATATATTTTATTTTTCCAAATGCTTTTTTTCAGAATCTCTTCCAAATTAAGTCCTGTCATGTTTAACTTTAAGATCTGATTAAAAAGAGTAAACATTTTGCTTTTATCTTTAGGTTTTTCTTACTATTTTGTCTTTTTCGTATTTTGACTAATTTATGCGACAGCACATTATTTATTTCTTTTAAAGGGGAACGTTAAAATAACATTTAAAATAAAATAAAATTTAAATATTTATAAATATGTATGAATAGACCTGAGTAGTAGAAATAGGAGAAAATAAAGTGTAAGGATATTAAAAGGTTTAAGTGGAATTTCAAAGCATCACACAAAAGAAAGTAAAAATGATTTTGGTTCTTTAATAGATTCATCATCAGCGAGGATCATTTAGCATATTCTGCCTTAGATTATTAAGATTTTTATTTTGATCTTTATTTGAGGATCATTAAGATACCAATTTATTTTTTTTTGTTTTTATCAAATCCTGGATTATTTAGATTTTATTTTAGATCATAATTGTTAATCATTAATTATATAATTTTTGACTCCCAATGTTGATACTGATCAGTGTTGCCATTTTAGCACATTTATTTTTATTATTTGATTTAATGTTCTTCTAGCTTTAACTCTGAAAATAATTAATATTTCTCTTCTTTTTTAAACATATATAAAGAGTTATTGTTTTTAGCACTTTTCTTAGTAAATTCTAGCACTTTTTTCCTCTTAGATTTTGGCAACACTGATTCTGATATTTAAACGTTGATCATAAACATATCGATTTTGATTAGATAAATTTGGGTTTTTCCTTCAATTCGAATATACGGTAATAAATACTATGCCTCTTAATTCTTTTGAATTTTCTCTAGTTCTTGTGATGAATTACGATTTGTAAAATTTGTTAGGTTGCTGTATATATTTAATTATATCTCGAAAATGACTTATAATTAAAATTGTCATTAAGTCGTTCCTTTAATACTTTTTAATTCGAGCAATAGTTACTAAACTAAGGACTGCGCACCAAAAAAAAAAAAATCGTGCATGCAAAACTTAACGAAATGGCAAAGTTTTTTGAAACTTTATTTTTATTAATGCCTGTTATGATCAAGTTCTAAATAATTTCCTTTTAGTTTCTGATAAAATATCAGTTTTTCCGAAATTCCCTCCTTTAGAGCTTTTATAGTGTTTTCGGTTACTTTTTTTTTTTTTTGCTAGAATAAATCCACTTTTTTTAAACTCCGTTTCATTTTTGTCTGATTTTTTTGTGTCCTATAATTTTTTTTTTTTACTAGAGCCCAATATCTTTCAATTGGGCGGAGTACTGGACAATTTGGTGAATTAGCATCTTTTGGTACAAACACAACATCATTTGTTTGATAGCACTCAATCGCTTTGTTGTGAAGTATCGACATCAGATCTAAACAAGCGGTTACACTGTGTTTTCTTAGGAAAGAAAGAACTCTTTTCTGAAGGCACTTATTCACGTATATTTTTGTGTTAATAGATCTATTTTTAATGAATGAAGTACTTCTTTCGCTGTTCGTACAAATAGTTTGCCAAACTAAAAACTTTCTAGGGAATTTTGATTTTTTTGTACACGATATTTTCTGCAACATTCCCCATAGCATCTTTAATATAAAAATCCTGGACAGAAAGTTGCAAAAAGTTTTCCAGCACGTATGTTTCTTCATCATCCATTACGCAGCAATCAAAATTGTGGAAAAAATTCGACTGAAGAATTTTGGCCCTATTTTTTGTCTCCAATTTCTTGTTTGCGTTCCTATCGGGAACTTTTTGTACCTTGTACGTCTCAGATTTCTTTTTAACTTTTCTGACAAAAGATGCAGAGGAATTAACTTTTTGCTATAATTTTCTTCCAGAGATGCGGAGAAATCTTTTTATTTTGCCTGCGGTCTTAAGGTCTGAAAATATAATTTTTCTTCCACTACCAGGTTTCCTTTCAGTGGTCATGGACTCTTTATAGATTTTTATGACCCGTGAAACTGTATTGCGGGACACTCCTGCCTCCTTAAGAATTGTTTTATATAAACGGAATAAATGTTTTATAAAAATTTGTTGTACTCTAATTATAAAGATACAATTATGGTGCCCACCGATAACTGTAATATATTTATCAAATGATGGAAAATACTTTCGTAAAGTTTACTATTAAAATTCAGTAATATCGGTTTCCAAATGACAGATATATTTTAAAAAACCGAATTCATGAAAACCGAATTAGGGAAAATATTTTTTCAAAAGAAGGTTTGGATTTTTTGGCTATTAGAAAAAACCCAATTTTAAATCTTTTATTTAAGCTAAATATTTATATTTATTTATATTTATACCGAACAGTCAATTGCTTTTTTTACGGTTTTTATAATCAAGCAAATTATTTCATTAAGTACCGGGTTATGGGCCAAAAATAAATAATATAAATACTCTTCAATGTATTTAAAAATTCTCCAAAAAGTACATAAAGCTAAATTAATAAAAAAAGCTTTGGCGGAACACGTAATTGAATTTTAATCACACTATACTTCCTTAAGAGCGGTTTTTCGTTCATTATACCGGTGTATTATATATATTAATCTATGCATTTAAGGGTTAAGCATAATAAATATGAAAGTTTGGAAGCATACTTTAAGGCGAATATTTTATTTGTCGGTAAGATGGTTAAGGTTATAAAAGAAGTCGAATATAGCCCGGTTTCGATATATAATTGAGTATATGAAGTATCCATTCTCCTTAATATTAAATGTCTTTTTATTTTTTTAAGAGATTCGTCTTAGTATCTCCATAACTATAAACGGTATTAAAAATAATAAAAGAAAGATGACTTGAAGACAATTTTAATTATAACTTTTAGATATTTTTAAATAAAATCAGTTCAGTTGTTTTCAAGATATGCCTCAATATATGATGCAACTATGATAATTTCAAAGAAAATTTTAATTATAACTTTTTCATTTTTTTAATATAAAATCAGATAAGTTGTTTTCAAGATATGCCTCATTATATGATGCAACCTTGCTAATTTTATAAAGCGAGTTTTATTGCAATAAGTGGAGTCAATTCTTAACAGTCATTTTGAGCCTTTGTATTTATAAATAACCTGTATACCAAATGAAAAACCCTGTGCCGCAGATCTTTTTTTTTATTTTATATATATTTTGTAACTCTATGTTATTTACTTGAAACATTATTTTTGTTTTATTCTGCATAAGAATTGAACTTAAATTCTGAAACTAACAATTTGTTAATACATATTTTTTATATTAAAGAAATTTTAATCATATTATATGTTTATACAGAATTATTATACTAATATTAGAATAAAAATTTTGGTCCTTCGAATCCAGTTATATTTTTAGATCCATATTCAATAGCTGTTATTCTTTTAAAAAATTTAAGTTTTCGTTTAATTATTTAATGCGTATTTTAACATTCTACTGTTCTATTTATTTTAAATTTATTTTCGAATATAGTCCTTCGAACCGTGATATCACATTTTTTTTCCAATTTTAATCAAACCCTAACCTTTGGAAATTTTAGTCTTACAAATGTTTTCCCTTAATAGAATCTTTAAACAAAATTTATTTTATTTTAAATGTAGTTTTTCTAAAACAGAGTGTCTCTGTACCGATAAAATTAACAATAACAAAAACCTCAACAAAAAAAGTATATCAAAGAAATTACTATTTTTCATGTTGTTTCCTTTGGTGGCGAATAAATAAATAAAACACCGTCAAGGCGAGAAAGAAAATTAATGATAAAAATGTCTTTTTTTGTTAACCATGAAAATATGGTAATAATACAAGTGTTAATGGTAATTTGTCAGTCAGACAGCCATGCAAAATTTTCAAGGACTAAAATATCCACCCCCTTCCTCACCTCATGCAACACAATGACAACAATAACTGGGAAAATTTGCTATAAAAAAGCATCCAGAAATGCTCTGATGTTGATGTGATAATGAGGAGCGCCAGGTATTTAACATTTTTACACCATAAATATTTGTAGTTTCTTTTTATTCTACAATATTTTTTTTCTTTTTAACAAGATGAAATATCTCAGTAGAGGAAGATTTTTTTTTTTTTAATTTTACTCAATATGATCCTGGAAATAAAAATACTCTTAAACTAAGTACTTGAGACTAAGGAATTATTATAATATTAACAGAAAAAGACTAACGTTTGCATAACTAATTGCTGTATTTGGTGAAGAGAAATAAAATAAAAATTTAAACATTAAAGGTGTTCATAAACAAAAAGAAATATTTTATTTATAATTCTTTAAATATAAACTAAAGTGTCAAAATATCCTGAATACATGCATACATACACTTATATACATATACATATGTACATATTTATATGTGTGTGTATATGTTTACATATATAGTTCTTTGTGTCTGACAATAAATCCTTATATTTAATTGCATTTTAATATATTAATGTATTTATGCAAATTGGAAATTGTTTCCAATATTTTCTCTTTATTATACACAAACACATATCCATACATACAAAAATACTTATATAGTGTAAACAATGTATATATACATGTTATATTGTTTTATATTTTTCAGTATGACTGAAATGAATACATTTCACATACATGTTTATATTTATATTGAATAAATATTTACTAATTCTATCATTTCTATTCTATTATTTTTTTTTATTCTTTCTAATATTTATATCACACTTTAGTTTTTATTGTTCTACAATGTCTGGATTTTTGCCATTACCCCTACCATTAACTCCTCTTGCACATTTCTATAGCTTATGTTATAACATAAACACATGTATATACTCATACATATATAAATACATTTATATTGTAGCTTGTCTTATATACGAATCAAAGAATTATCCTTGTCTTCTTTTATCCTTAAATGAATGTACGATTTTATGAGAATATATTTCATATTATTCATACTTAAACAAGTCATGAACATGTATGTACATATTTACATACATACATTCTAACAAACATATGTAACATTATTTTAAAGACATAAAATACTAGTACAAAGACGGATTGGAGGAGGTTAAGCTTTGTGCTAAAAAATAAAATGGATGGAGGGAGTTTAGATGAACAGACATATGGATCAAGAATAGAATATTACATTTAATATTCTTTATATTTATTGAAATTATTGTTTTCATAAATCTTTTGTTATGATGAGAGTAATATGATTTAAATCATAAATATTTACACATTTGACAATGTAGTATAGAAAGAATGAACTGTAATGAATCTGAAATAATGATGATTTAAATATTGTTCATGTAATCTTGATCGAAAAAGTCTAGTTTTTTCTTTAATTTTTTATACTCATTTAAGGTCTGAATGCAACTTTTCGACTGATTTTGTCTAATATAGTCTTCAAAATAGACTATAGACTGAGATAATGATGATAGTCCATCGAATAGACTATAATGTTGTCCAGAAAATATACTATAATATAGTCTATAGAATAGACTATAATATAGTCTATAGAATAGACTATAATATAGTCCATGGAATAGACTTTAATATAGCGTATAGAATAGACTATAAAATAGCCTATAGAATAGACTATAAAATAGCCTATAGAATAGACTATAATATAGTCTGTAGAATACACTATAATATAGTCTATAGAATAGATTACAATATATAGCCTATAGAATAGACTATAAAATAGCCTATAGAATAGACTATAAAATAGCCTATAGATATAGACTATAATAAAGCTTATAGAATAGACTATTAATGAGTAGTCTATGGAATAGACTTTAATATGGGCTCTATGAGAAGACTAATAATATAGTCTATAGAATAGACTATAATATCTATAAAGAATAGACTGATAATATAGTCTATAGAATAGACTATAATGATAGTCTATAGAATTAGACTATAATAAATAGTGCTATAAAATAGACTATAATATGTCTAATAGAAGTAGACTATAATAAAGAGCTCTATAGAATAGACTATACATATAAGATCTATAGGAATAGGACTAATAATATAGTCCTATAGAATGAGACTATAATGATGCTATAGAATAGGATATAAATATATATAGACTATAGATAGACTATAATATAGTCTAATAAGAATAGAACATATGATATATATCTATAGAATAGGCTATATTATAGTCTATAGAATAGACTTAATTAGTCTAAAAATGATAAATATAAATATAAGTCTATATAGAATAGATTATAATATAGTTATAGAATAGACTATAATATGGTCTATGGAATAGACTATATATAGTCTATAAGAATAGACTATAATTATGAGTCTTATAAAAATAGTCTATAGAATAGAGGTATAGATATTAGTCTATAGAAATAGACTATAATATAAATCTATAGATAGATTATAATATAGTCAATAGATAGACCATAATATTAGTTTATAGAATAGACTATAATAGTCTATAGAATGACTATATTAGTCTTCAATAGACTATAAATAATAATCTATTGTATAGACTATAATATAGTCTATAGAATTACATATAATAATAAGTAAAAATTTAATTTTATTGTTATCCATTTTTCTATTTTTAAACTGAACAGTTTGCTTTGGTTTCAACTCCTATGTAATTTGTTAGAAAAACTTAAAACTGATCTGGAGTAATAATTTAAAATTTTGACTTATTTGGTTTTAGAGTTTAATTTTAAATTGTGAGCTCAATTTTTCCATTAACCCTCGTAACAATTTCTATATAATTTTAATGTATACTGCACTATGTGTTTCAATTTGTTGAGGTCAATTAAATGTATTTTAGTTAAAATACTTTGATTTCTGCAACTATAAATTCTTTTGCAATTCATATATGTATGTATAAGTGTGTGTGTATGTGTGTGTGTCATGAGAATATTTAGAAAACTTTATAGTAATATGTAAGAGTCAATAACCAGTTGAAAGTGTTTTTTAGTTTAGTTTTTTATTAGTGTTTTTTATTGCTATTATTTAGCACAACAATAGCAATAGAATTTAGACAAAAAAAAGCAAAAAATATATTTTAACAATTGAAAAATATTACAATTTAAATTGCATTTTTGAAATTAACACACTCTCAGCTGTTGGTTTTAAGTAACAAACACTTAAAATATTTTATTTTCGATAAAATAAAAACAATTAAATAAAATTCAATTGTTATATGAACATTTTTAAGCAAATTTTTTCTAAATTTAAAAAGAAATAAATTATTTTGAATGAATTTGAAAATATTTAAATTATTTATTTTTATCTAAAGGCTAACTAAATGAATAAATAAGTTTTAAATATATTTCGATATATGTTTTAAGGAAATCTATTTGAATATTTTTATTATAAAGCTAGGTTTCCGTAAATCTATTTATAAGGAATTAACCACAAAATAAATGTTTTTTATTTCTTATCTGTAATTTTATTTTAAAACTCTAACTTATTTTCTTACAATATATTGTAAATTCTAATAAAAGAAAAAAAGTATCAGATATTTAATAGTATCATAAACTTATAAAAATTTACTAAAATAAACAAGAACAATTCAAACTGAACTAGAAAACCAATTGAAAATATTTGTATAAAACAAAAAGTATTTACATCTTTTGTAATAAATAAATTTCTAATGAAATTCTTAAGGTATAATAGAAGAAATTGCATTATAACTAACCAATACATATAAGTAAATAAAACAAACTCTATTACATAGAGAGAGAGTGAGAGCAAAACATATAACAGAATAATATTTCAATAATTTGTTGCAATATCAGTTGTATATATCCACAGAAACCAAATGTAAACATATATGTGTTTGTATATATACACTTAAGACATTTATTAGTAAATAATTGTAACAATCTTGTAAAACAACAATAAATGAATCTAATAAATTCAAATAAGAAAAATGAACACTTATTTTAATAATCTTATAAAAGAGGAGGGTTATTTAGAAAGTTTTTGAATTTTGTTTCAAATTGTATCTTATGTTAAAGTTCTTGATAGAATAAGTGAAATAATGAGTAATTATTAAATTAACCCTGCAATACTAATATATCTACAATTTACTTATGCACATTATTTTAAATAGTGGCCGAAGTTTTAATGTGACCAAATCTCAGAAAAGCTTTCTGAAGCTGGCATTCTTAAAATAGAGTCGAATAAAATAATAGTTAATATAACCTTAGTATTCTAGGGTTAAATAATAATTAAAATTAATCATACGCCATTTGTTGATAAACACAATAAGGCAGTTTGTTGCTAAGTCGGTGTTCACACACAGCAATTTTTCATGCTGCTATTCTGAGTTCGTAGGTGAGAGAGGTAAAGAGGATGTCAAAGCTTTTTTGTATTTATTTATTTGCTCTTTTCTAGGAACTAAACGTTGTAGAAACAAAATATGCACTAACCACGACCAAATTTTCAAGGAATTGTGCAATAAATGATTAAAAAAGGACAATTTATTAATAAATAAATAAATAAATTAATCCAACTATCAGGGATTGGAAATAAGCGTTTTTTGTGTGTCATTTTCTAATTTTTTCTTCTCTTTCCTGATTTCTTTAGCTCCGATGCGAGGTGGAAAATTAAAATTTGGATCCCTTATAAAACTTTTTGTCCTATAAATCCTAAGGGAGTCAGATTTAAACATTTTTATCAGGGAGCTCATAAATAAATTATTTATACCCAAATCCAACAGTCTATAATTTAATACAAGCGAGAGTTTAATTAAATGAAGTCGAATAAATGTGTCATTATAGGCTAGTGATTAACAAAGTCTAGCAGAAGCTAAGATATCAGAACGTAATGGACAACTGTCTGAAACATTGAAGTGTAATTCAACTGAAATAAAAAAATTTTAAATTTATCAGGGCTTTAAAGAGAAAATTTCCCATACAAATTTGATTAATAAAATCTTCATCAGTAAAAGTTAAAACTTTTACATTAAAGTGGCTTTTCCCTAAAATATTAAACCATTTAAACTCTTTTTTTCAATATTTTTAAATTAATACAAAAAAGATCTTAATTAAATTGTATTGTTTACAAAATATATATATATTTTTTTCTGCTGCTGACGTGGCTGATGATTGTGAAAATACACATCTCAGATTACAAACAACAAAAATAAATTGTTGTCTGGAGTATTTGAAGAAAAATAACACACACACACACATATATACACAAAAATATGCACATAAAACTTATCCAAATACTAGCAAATAAACAAAATGAATACGAGCATAAATAAAAAAAAAAACTCAAATTTCACAGAAAAGTTGAGTGACCATTGTACACATCTACATACAAACATACATATACCCTCACATATGGCTATATTTGAGTGTTTGTGTCACAATCACAAATAAACTTCTAAAACAAACTGAAAATATGAAAAAAAAAAAAGAAATGTTGTTGATACTCTAGTCATATTATTTACAAAATGGTTTTGTATAAGTATCTGATGGAGAGCTTCCAGTGATAGCTTCTATTTTGCATCTTTTAATATTTGTTCAGAAAAAAAATCATATCAACTAAAGTGTAGATTACACTTTAACAACCTTATCAAGGATGTATTGATTGTTGTTGTTTTTGTTGTAACGACACATAAACAATTTACAAATACAAGAATTAAAGAATTGAAGAAATATGATAAGGATAACAACAGAAAAATAATACAAAGATAAGTAGGAAATTGATTTATAAACAATATAATAAACTACGTCAAGGTCTATTTGCCTGGACTCTTAACTGATCTATAAGACTCTCTATTAGACTTTTGTCTATTAGGCACTGGTCTATTAGACTCTGTTCTATTAGATTCTGATCTATTAGACGCTAATCTATTAAATTCGGATCTGGTCTGTTAGATTCTTGTGTATTGTACTCTAGTCTATTAGATTCTGATCTATTAGACTCAGATCTATTATTTTCTGATCTATTTGATCCTGGTCTATTAGACTCTGGGTATCAGACTTTGATCTATTAGACACTGATCTTTTAGACACTGATCTATTCGACTCTAACGTATTAAATTCTGATTTTTTAGACTTTGGTCTATTGGACTCTGGTCTATTAAACTCTTACCTATTATAAATTTATCTCTAGACTCTTGATCTTGTCTATTATACTCTAGTCTATTAGATTCTGGTTTATTGGACACTGATCTATAAGACTCTGATTTATTAAACTATTTTGTATAGTATACTCTTGTCTACTCAACTTTGGTCTATTAGACTCTGATCTATTAGTCTCTGATCTATTAGGCTCTGGTTTATTAGACTACAATCTATTAGACACTGATCTATAAGACTTTAATCTACTCGACTCTGGTCTATTAGACTTTGATCTATTGAACTCTGGTCTATTAAATTTTTATCTATTAGACATTAATCTATAGACTCTGATCTACTCGACTCTGGTCAATTAGACTCTGAAGTATTTGATCCTGGTCTATTGGACACTCATCTATTAGGCCCTGGTTTATTAGACTACGATTTATTGGACACTGATTATAAGACTTTGATCTAATCGACTCTGCTCTATTATACTCTGATCTATTAGACACTGATCTATTAGACTCTGCTATATTAGACTCTGATCTATTAGACACTGATCTATAAGACTTTGATCTACTCGACTCTGCTCTATTATACTCTGGTCTATTAGACTATGATCTATTTAATTTTGAACTATTTTACCCTGGTCTATTGTACTCTGATCTATTTTACACTAAACTATTAGACTTTTATCTACTCGACTCTGGTCTTTTAGACTCTGATCTTTTATACTCTGATCTATTGGTCTCTAATCTATTAAACTCTAAACTATTAGATACAGATCTATTAAACTCTGATCTATTAGACTTTGGTCTATTAGGCTCTGATCTATTAGACTCTAGTCTATTAGACTCTAGACTATTAGTAGACTGGACTTAAAGTAGAAACTCTTCAAGGCGATCCATGGAGATATGTTGATACTCTTTATTATACTTATAGACGAGTTCATATTATTTATCAAAAAAAGTTTATGTTTGTATGAATATTTTTTTTAAAAAAAAAGGTTGTAGTATATGTTATAACCACACACAAACACTAGACATTTGTGGATAAAAAGCCACAAACACAACCAAGAAAATTTGAATTTATTTGAGTAAAATTTTGCATTTTGTATAAAGATTTATGAAATTTATTCTTCCTTAAATAAACACACACTAACACATGGATAATAAAAGAGACACATTGTAGTAAACCATTTGCATACAAAAAAGCTCACATATTTATGTAACTATATATGTATGTGTGATACAGGAAAAGACAAATTTAATAAGACACAAACACTTGAAAATAAACATGTGTATTTATATGGCTCCTTTGCATTTTGGAAAATGTTTAAATATTTGTGTTTGAATTTGAATTAGAAATGTGGAAATGATTCTTATTTGTCTTTATGTAAGTGTCAATATCTGAGTGTTTGTTTAGAAAAACGAAACGTACATATGTCATTCAACATAGATTCACTTCATTTAAATAATCATATACACACATACATATGTGTGCTAATTAAGGAGGCTCCAAAAAATGAGGTTTCGATGAGTTTAGTTTGTTCTACAAGTTGGAGATTGATTATTTTCTCGTTATCAGATCCTATTTCTGATAATTATTGTATAACAATCAATAAATTTCTTTAAATTCTTGTGAATTAAAAATTTGTTTTTTCTCAAGTTTAATCAAACAAATAATTCTCTGTCCATGACAACATCTTTGAAATTGTTGTGACTATTATATTTTCTATTTTATTTATTTTACTAAAAGTAGTAAGTGACTAATCTATGTGAATTTCTTTTATATAATTCAATATTTAAATGCATATACATATCTACTTTTTAATACATAAGTTTATCTATCTATAGATTTTGTTTATTTTTGTTTAATAAAATAATTAATTGTATTTGTTTTATAAATGTTGCAACCACCTACTTGAGTAACTATTTTAATTGTTTCACTTTCTTTCTCGTATTTCTCAAGTTGTTTACAAAATCACAACAACTACAAACATATCCAACACATAATAACACTTCTTAAATAACTAAATTAATCCCAGCAAATAGTTATAGTAATATTATTATTGTTGGTGTTAGAATTTATGGTATAAAAAAGTTTGAACTTGGGAGGCGAAAATTGTGTTGAATTGTTTGCTTGGTTGCGTTTGCTTTACGCATTTTGCAAAGTCCATTATAGTTTGTTTGTATTAGTAATTTGTTATAGCAATAAACATATCAATTTTAATTGAGTTTTAATATTCTCATCCAATATATTGAAATTATAAAATATAAAATTTTTAAATTTAATTCTTTTTATATCTCAAAATTATGTATATGAACTATTGATATATAAATTTAAAATAAAGCCGACCTATAATGAAATCTTACCAATGTCTAAAAGTACATAATAAGATCATTAAAAATTTATGAAGCGTTTTTTAATCATACATTAAAAGACAAGCAAAAACTGGAATGACAATTGATTACACTGCACAGTGGGGCAGAGTCGAAAATTGTTAAAAAAATAAATTTGTAACTTGTGATCGACTGATTGGATTTATGTGACACTTCGTATAGGCATAGCAGAGGAGTATATAATGTTTAAGTTTGGACTCAACAGCCCCTCAGGGGCGAAGCTAAATGGGCTCAAAGTATGGTACTTATTTTCTTGTTTCTTGTCTGATTTAAAATATTTCCAAACATTCTTGTAGGCCCAGAAAATATATTCGCTTGTCCTATTTATCTCTTATAGCTTTTGAGTTATTTGCATTTAAATTTTTAAGTACCTCCATTTTGAATGCTCTTGGTCCATTTTATACTCCATATACATATATTCTAGTATTTCCGACAGTTGTCTACAGACTTTACTGATTTTATTATTTTGTTTTTGTTAAATTATTTAAATAACAAAAATATCTATTAAATGGAAGAAATGTCAAAACTGATGACTTTTCGGCCTCCACTCTTCTTTCCCTAAAATAAAAATTTCTTTAGCAACATTTTATACTTTATATTATATTTTACTGAAAAGCATCTGTTAAGAGATGACTTAAAAATAAAAATCAATTCCTATAACTCAAGTGGTCAAGGTATACACCCTCTTGAATTTCACCTATTTTATATGAAAGTTTCGACTTTAGTCTATATATTCTAAAATCCCAAAGTACGAATCGGCAAACAACGGTATGCAATTTACGAATACATAATATGTTATTACCATTTATCAGATCTACGGGATTTCGGAAATATGTGGAATTTGTAGGCAAAAATTTTAAAATAAGATCTTTTTGGTATTCATGGCCCTTTTCTTGAAAATTGTGGGATTAATTAATTTTTCTTACTTTTTCATTTTATATAATATATTCTATATACACACGCAGAGAAAAAAACATGGTTACAACATGATCACCACTACTATTCAATGATTACACCACAACTATTCGATGATTTTGTTGATTTCAATAATACCGTGTTCATAGTAGTAATGTTTATAATTCTGTTTAATCATTTAATGATTACCCACAATAAAAATTTTAATACGGTTCCCTTAATCATAGTATGTATTTAAATATTTTTGTAATGAAATCATGAATATGAAAAATCCAAACATTTAGTTTATTCTACAATTAATAAGTTAATTCTACAACCAT
>MINK01175171.1:0-14793 GCA_001735545.1 Phormia regina
ACCTAAGTATACCGTTCGACTCAGAATCACTTTTTGAGTCGATTTAACGATGTCCGTCCGTCTGGTTGGCTAGCTGGCTGTCCATGTAAAGGTTGTGCGCAAAGTACAGGTCGCAATTTTACAGATAATTTGATGAAACTTGGTACATATGATTTTTTTGGCACAAGGACGAAGCCTATTGATTTTGGTCATGATCGGTCCATTATTTAATATAGCTCCCATACAAATGTTTTCCCGGAATAGTAGTTTAACACTACAAAAAAAAAAAAAAAATGAAATAGTATATGTATATTCCACTTAATACAGGTATAGGTCCATAATTGGCTCCTTCCCGAATTTTGGTACACATAGGCAATGGTGTAGTGTATCATATGGTCGGTCTTGACCGACTATACCTTCTTCTCTTGTTTTTTTTTGTGTTAATAACCAAAGAACTCGAATCGAAATGTTTTTTTTTTTTTTGCCTTTAAAATGAATGAAAAACAAATCGATTTGTGTTTTTGTGAAAACGACTCGTTTTTCTTAAAACCTTTATATGTGAACATGGCGTTAGTCAGTGAATAAAAATTAAATATTATCTTAAGCAAGGATCCTTTTGAAATTCTCACAACTATTATATGTTCAAAGAATTAAATGAATGTATTTACTTAATCCTTTTGCCCGCAACAGATTGGATTTTAATAATAAAACTCAAACGAATTTGCATACACCAGTCGTGTGTTAATTCATAAGATGGAAAGCAAAACAAATTTAAGATACACACACACTTCCATACATTAATAGATAAAGAAGATTCGTTCTGGTAAACGAATTTTGCGTATTTCATATATATATAGTACGCAACTAAGGGTTAAAAACAAAAAATATATAAATACATAATATGAAGGTATGAAGAATATTAGAATGCGAATGAAAACTATTCAAATGATGAATACTGATAAGGTGATAATCTTCCGTATATATACATGAATAATTTCTAAAATCTTTTTCTCTTTACAAAGCATTCTGAAGCTTCAAGACTACGTAAAAAATTACAAACCATACAATCAATCCCAACGGATATAAACTTTGAAATTTTCATCTATATTTCACTAACCACGTTTTGTCTTATTCGAGCTTTATGTCGATTTAACGATGTCCATCCTGCCCGTCCATCTATGTAAACCTTGTCAACAAAGTATATGTCTCAATTTTAAAGATATCTCGATGAAAAGGAATAGTTATTGAAATTCAAAATGACCGGCCCATTAATTTACCTAGACCTCATACAATTGTTCTTTTGGAATAACGCTTAACGCTAATAAATAACTTTGATTTAGGAAATAATTTAATGAAATTTGTCACAAAGACGTTTTATGTTATTATTGACCTGTGAAACAAGTTTCGTAAATGTTGTTTCATAATTTACCATAGTTCCCAACTAAACTTTTTTACCGAAAATTACTTTAATGTGCATAAATCCCATAAAAATGTAAGTACCAATTTAATACACTCAGGTCTCGTTTTATGCGAAAGATGCGTTCCAAAAAAAATCCATAAATTGAATTCGCATAAACCGATACTCTAGCTTCATATAAAAACTAATGAGTCGTTCCAAAATTCTGAAAAAACCGCATAATTTCAAATTTTAATTAAAAAGCTAAATAAAATCGCATAAAAAAATCAACAAAAATATACCTGAAAAGACAGAAAATGATTCAAAAATAAGCTGAAATGTTTTTTTAAGAAAATTCTGTTAATCTGAATCACTGAATAATTGTCTGTATCGTTTTGGAATTGATTCAACGTCACTTTCATCACTAGATGATATAATCATATTGCCATCATATGGTGAAATATAATTTTCATCACTAAACCGGAAATCGCCCTAAAGTGCATAAAATCATATCGTTTTTTATATATAGCAAAAATATTGGTCCACAATTAATCAAAGATCTAATATAGCTCGTCTTCTTGAATATACATACATAGAAGAGAAGGATATCATATGGTCGGGCTGGACCGACTAGTTTTACATCTAGGAAAAAAAAAATCTGGAATTTTAAATAAATTTATTTTCCAATATGGAAATTACCGGACCGGCAGTTGAGCTTTTAAATTAAATAAGGAAAAATAATAATATTATCATTTGAAGTGATTTTGTTATTAATTTTAGCAATTTTATTGGAAAAAATGTAGACAACAATTTGTCGGTAATTTATATTAAAATGTTAAATATTATTTTATATTTTATTGTTTTCGGAGAAGGTCATCATTTCATATACGATTTTGAGATATAATTTGTATTTCTGTAAAACACATGTCGATACTTTTAATATGTTTATATATTTATTTATATATTTGTCTACCGAACTGCGTAATTTTTTGCACATAGATTTATTGAGATTTGAAAAAGTTGACTTATGGGTTTTTCTGTCTCAAAACTATTATGTCGTTACAAGGTTTTTGTTGGTATAGTTTCGCCACTAAAATATTTTTTATTAGTTATTAATATTCCATCTTCCATTAAAATTAATTAATTTACTATTTAAGTACATCGTTTATTTTCCCATTATAATAGTACATAATTTTATAGAAAGCAATAATTGTTCTGAAAGGTTTCCCGTCAGGTTTGATTATCCGCATTGAACTATATAAATATTTCAATTGAAAGATTTTATATGACACGAAATAAACAGTTTTTAAATACTTATGTACGTTTTCAAGACCTAAAAATATGCCACAGAGAGTTTGTTAAAAATTAAATGCGCAATGAGAACAAGAGACAAAAATATTTATAATGTTTTTAACAAAAATTAAAAACAGTGTAAGTTTTACTTAGTTACATTTTCAACCAGTACGTGGATTGTCACGTTTAGTTGTATTATTATAAATATTTTGAAATAAATATAGCCTGAATTCGATAGAAATAAAACAGTATTAAGAGAAAATATTAGGTCTTAAGAGTGTGTAATATGAAGGGAAAATAACCTGACATTTCGCTAATGGCGGAGCATCCATGGAAATATTACCAGAAGCTAAACTTCCGTTTCCCTGTTAGCTAATGGCAAGAGAATTTTTTTTTTGTGTTGACGAAAACGCATACCAAATCTCATGGTTAATACTTATTTACAAAAAAAATACCTACATACATATGTATGTATCTGTATTGATGAACATACATACATGAATACATTTTTTTAATATGTACTGATACATAGAATGTGTTGATTTCTAAAGCAATTGTGATTCGGTGAGACAACGATTGAACCATTCGGCATAACCAAGAGCGTTATACTTTCGAGCCAAACAAAAGTAGCAGCAACAGAAAATTTATCCAACAGCTAGTGCTTGAACAAAAATTCATACATACATATATTGAAATTGAATATATGTACTTATATATGTATGTGTATAGCAACATAGAGTGGGTGGAGTGATTTTATGAAATAACTTTCATATGTATAAAAGTTTGTGGATATAAAACACACATATGCAATTGAATGTAGGTATGGCAAGAATTACATACATACATATGTACATATGCATATAAGTATATGTGTGTATGTAAGTGTAAGCAAAGGTTGAACATCTTCATACACATACATACATACACGAGGGGGGGTAAGGGTGTTTGTTTTAGGGGTAGTGATATGCCCCCAAGGCTATAAGTAACGGACCGAACATCGTATACATACTTAGATATTTAAGTTGTTATACACAAGTGTTAATGTACATTAAGTGACTCGACTTCTATTGAGCTTTAAAAATTTTAAAAATTTGTATTGTATGCTTTAAATTTATTTCGGAAATACTTCAGCAAAATTTGATGAATTTTATTATGTAAAACTTATTATTATGCAACTATAAATAATCAATATTTTATTCAAAATATGTACAACAAATGATTATTAAAATGTAACATTAACGTACCTATTGCGAATACAAAATGTTTATATAAGATACCCATACGAAATTGCACTTTTGACTATGGTTACAGATAATTGGGCATTATCTATAATATTATGGTAAATACATAATTATAACATTCTTATTATTGTTGCATGTATCCAATATACGTCTGCGAAAATGACGAACATAATATGGTTGAATTTTTCTAAATTTATTATAATGTATTTGGCAACTTATAATATTAATAATAAATTTTCATCCAACTAAAACTTATGGCATAACGCATATTTATTAATGTGTTTGCTGGGATATCTTTAAACGTAACAGATATTGAATAAAGATGGGTGTTTTTATACAGGGTTACCGTGTTTTTTAAAATTAACAAAAATTGGAATCAGAACATCTTTTTTTAACATCGTTGGAGTTAGATAAATATACTAATGTATACGTTTTGTTTTATATATTGCGGAGGCAATATCAATATAAATTAAATTTAAGATATACAAATTAAATTTGATGTTAAGATTTGAATACTCCTGGTAAGTTTCTGACAAAAAAAATGTTTTGAGTAGTTTCCCAAATTTTGATGGGACAATCTGATGTGAATTATATTTTAGCAAAATATGTTGCGTACTATTGCGACAAGAATATTATGTTCTTAGAAACTAATTGTATTTAATTTTAAATATGTTGGGTTTATTGTAATAATAAGTATTTGAGTTTAATAAAGTACTTGGGTTTACGTGCATTACGTACTAGTACATCAGAAGCTCTGAACACTATATTGCACTTAACACCCATAGACCTATACATACATTATTGAATCATCAGTCAGTAATGCGATAAGATTATCTGTAACCGAAAGCTGAGTTAGACATTTATATATACTCCCTGAAGCTGAAAAACTGGTAGTCAGGAAAGCGAGTAAACTAATTCGCTATAGAGATATTCAAGGGAATATTGGTTTAATTGTCGACAGCCAAGCCGCAATTCTATCACTCAAAACTACCTCTATTCTAGTCAGACAGTGAAAAGAGGAACAGCTAGGACTAAGTCGACTGTATGACATTACTATAGTTTGGGTTCCTGTGCATATGGATTACTATGGTAATGAACATTCAGACGAATTAGCCGGAACCTGCTCTGCTATGAATGCCTCCTTATTGGTATCTGTCGCAATCCCGTTAGGATCAGTCAAAACAGAATCCAAAAACACTATCTAGAGAAGGTGAAAAATACGAGGCGAAATCTGGAAACGCTAAATGCAATACAATGGCTACAAACGCAAAGACATCTCGAGACATATAGCATTGTTTACAGGTCACTATCGTAGTTGTGGCAATCGCAACCAGGAGGCAGTATGTGAATGCCCAACATTGATTTCTGGAAAGGTACTAATTAGACAACCTCTGTGAGATATCTGACACTAGATTCAGTGGCATTATTAAATATTTAAATGCTACAGGCTGGATCTAATTAATTTATATTCTCATTTTTCTTCCCTACACCTCTATCACATTATAGACTCAATCCAAGTCTAATTGATTGCCCGTAAGTTTTCGGGCTACCACTTAAACCAAGCAACCAACTTGTGTTTAAGCTTTATTATATTAAACACATTATATTTTTTACGAAAACTATGTAATGCTGCTAACAACCATAACGTGTATACTTTTTGCAAAATAGTATTCTTGGAAGAAATAGGATTTGCGATTTTTCAAACAAAACAATGAAAATTGAAATAAATATATCGTACTTATTATGACATTTGTTGTGATAATTCCTAAAATATTGCGAGTCCCAGAATGCCGCTTTTAATAATAATTGTGTAATTTTTCTTCAGATGTGTAATTTGTTCATAGGATATGTGTAGTTAATAATATGTGTAGTTAATAATGGTGGCTGCTTACTTATAAAGCTTTTCAGGGAGTGGAGATACAAGTGTATAACCCTAGCATTGCCAGACTTATATGCTAGTTTTCAATAATTCGGTAATTATCCGTGGGATTTATGATAAGTGTCAAAATATTATTACAAAGTATCCTGTAATTTTTATTGTTTTTTTATATTAGGTGCATATTTGTTAATCCAAAGGAGAAAGTCAACAATTTCCTAGATTTATACATTTTGTAGCTTTTTACCTCTGGTCATAAAGGAATTCGAGGTAACGAATATGCCGACAAAGTAGCTAAAGAGGTTGTTNNAGTTGACAATGACACATCTACTATCCTGCTACAACAATCCAACAGTTCCTACAGATCTCTTAAAACTTTAATAAAATTAAACAACACATACCAATAGACTTATTAAGAAAATTGTAAAATGTAATTTTTTAAATTTAATTACTTTTTAAAAAAGAAAGGACGAAGGCCTCAGTAGCCAGTTCCTTATTATATATTGATATGTAAATTTATTTACTATTAATAATAAATAAATAATAAATAAAATACATTTTGTAAACTATTTAGCTTAAAGGTATGAAAATTGCATTCATTGAGGCTTCAGTGCGGAGATCAAGTTCGGAGTAAATCTTAGGATAGAACTACTCCGCGCAAGAGTTCCAGCATTATTATGTTTATATAAGATGCAGTTCTAAGTAACAAACACAGCATAATCATGGTCTGGATTTTAAAGAACTCGGGAAAACACTGTTGGAACGTTACGATATGTATGTATTTTAGTTAAAACATAATTATGTATCTATTTGTTTCAAACATTATTTATTGTATGAATTGTTTCTTAATATTTTTAATAAATTAAAATAAATTGCCTCTAATGTCATTATCGTGTTAAAATAATGAGTTATTCAACTAATGTGTAAGTAGTGTAAAGTCATTAATATTAGTTTCTTAACTAGTTTTTGCTGGGATGATATATAAATAAAAAACAAATAAAAATGACTTGCAAATAAATAACTCACGTGCGTGTTAATTGCAATTATATAGCTTCACTAATCTCGATTGGTTATCGTGAATATAATATTAACTCACCTTTTATACAACCAAATTTTCATATCTCAATATTTTTATTTGAGAGACGGAGCTACGTAGAAATTCTAATTATATTATTTTAAATATCAAATGAAATACATTGTTTTTGAATGTCATTATAAATCTGGCAATCCTAGACGAATAATAAAGTAGTAAACATTCGCTATTTATACTTATGTTTTTTTTATTCCTCCTTTAGATGCAAATTGCTTTCTTGGTTTAAAAGTACGAATGTCTGTGTCGGTATAGACAAGTGAACAGGGTACAATTTACAATGTACGTAAACATACATTTGTTGAGACAAATGTATGTATAAGTATGTGTTCATAGATATATACAAACACGTGGATGTTTCAATGAAAATACATATAATATTGTTTCGGCCAAAGTAAATATTCCAAACAAGCACCGATTCTCCTCGGGTCACATCTATAGGTATGCGGAAGATTAAATAACCGACGCACCAAGGCATTATTGTCCCCTCTTTACTAAATTCAACTCTCTACGTTCATACATCCTTATTTTATGGTATGTATGTATGAAGCAACATATACATCGTGTTTTTACCTACCTATATCCCTCCCTCCCAGGACTACCCAAACACCAATACATATAAAGAATGTACTAGGTTTGTATGTATGTAAGTACATATATACGTATGTATGTATATCTGTTGGTGAGTATAACGCTTTTAGTACTGGGTATGTATGTATCTTAGGTGATGGAGTCTGTACGCACATAAAAAACTAACAATTCCCACAGATGCTCAGCAGGGTACACCCCCAGGTTGTACATAGCCAAAGGCTGGGTCCTGGTTGCATTCGCACCGAAACTCTTAACGCGTAAGTTTGTAAAATTTCTTGGATTAAACCGCAAAGAAACACGGAAGTTTTATCCAAATATTATTATAAAAATAATATGTTGTGCAAATAAAGTGAGTTCTTTTGAGTTACAATAAAAAAATAAAAAATAAAATTAAGAAAAATGAAAGAATAAAAAGACAAAAACATACAAAAAAAAAAGTACGGAAATAAACTAAAAGAAGCTTATTGTGACTTTATCAAACTACGAGTAAATTGTGTCTAATGATATTGACTCTTTTTAAAAATAAAAATCTAATAAAGTCGGGTATTTTTATTTTATCTAAAATAAATTTTACTTGTTCTTTTGTGTAGTGTAATATTTATAATTTTTTATACATATTTTCTTTTTGTTTAATTTCACTCTGGATTTCGCAAGTAACTTCCGAAGAAAGGTTAGTTTAATAATAGTGTTTTAAATAAGTGTTCATTGTTTATATGGGTTATATACTTATGTATGGGCATAATTAATTACATTTATAATAATTTTTTACAGGAATTTGACATGTCATTCCTGGCCACCTTAGATGCCAATGCATGGCAGGTAATTCATGTTTATACATTTTAAATTGTCACAAACATATTTATATATAATTAATGCATATTACAAATGAAAAAAGTGTGCACATGAAATTTTTAGATTTATTCCTTCACGCCGACGGATAAACTTAATACACTGAATATGAGAAAAAAAAGTACTGTCACCGTTTGTAGCAAACAACGATAAATATGAAACACATTTAAAAATTATGTCTAAAATGAATTCGCTTGTAATACATGAATACGATATGTTCTTTAAAGGGTCTTCATTCGTTTGTTGACAAAAAAGTGGTTCAAATGTACGACTTTAAAATTGAAGAATAATAAATGTTATTATTTGGTTCATGTGAGTTGGACTATTTTTGAAAAATATATACCTCTATGAATATGGTTATCGATCGAGGCCTGTCTACCAAAATATGAAAATCTATATTTTAGAATCATTTGAAAAAATTATAAAAATTTAAAATAGTTTAGTTTTGGACTCGGTAAAGATATTGATTTAAATTTTTTTATTCAATAGATAATTTTATTCTTTAACTAGTTAGAAACTAATAAAATCGGTCGGAACTATTAGGATGTATATGAAAAAATGGATCAAGAACATGCAAAATTGAGGTAAAAATTCAAACGCAAATATCTCAAAAACTATAAGAGATAAATAGGATATGCAAGCATGTTTTTTGTAGGTCTAACCAGTGACAGTGAATAATGTATAAAAATATTTGAAGTAAAAATTTGGCAAACTATTAAAAAAATTTTATGTCAGAGGCAGCCTACCTTAGCTCTGTCCCTAAGTTGTGTCCCCTTTCCAAGCTTAACAAATTTTTAATTATGGCATTGAAGGAAATACGTAATTTTAGGAACGTTTTGAAAATGGTACAGTTCACGTAAATTTGAACATTGATAAAAACCATTATGGGACGACTTCAATTATTTCGTGAGGCACGGTAACGTACGAGTGTATATAATTAGAAGAGTAGTTAAAATGTATTTCCTTATATTTGTAGCTGTAAATTAATTTCTTTACTTAAGTGTATATCAACTGCATAATGGAACAAAAATTAGTTTGATTAGAATTTGTATTTCGCTAGAAAGCGTTTAGAAACACATTTTTCATTCTATTTGACTGATAGAAATTAAACTTCGATCCACGGGCCTCACTTTTCAATCATAAAATTTGTTTATTATTTAATTAAGTAAACGCTATTTTTTAAAATAATTCGATTACTTTTTAACCTTTGGAGATATTTTATAGCAATAATGAAATTGCTATTTTGATGGTAACGCTAAATTTCTTATTTCGGTATTTTGGTTCGTTTTGTTATTTCGTTGATCTACAATAATATTTTCGTTGTTTATATATTTGATTTATGCATACAGCAATAAAATGGATTATCTAGTCTTATCACAGGATGACTATAAGATGATTTTTTGAAGGCTTAAGTCCTCCCCTGTAACTCTACCATACAATTCAATTTAATGAGCAGTAGTTTTGAATATACTAAGGATATATTTAACGGCGCACAGTGGGTCCGTTAAATATATTGCTTAATATGTTGTGGCAACAAAATAATTATGAACTGAAAACAAATGTATAATGGCTACAACAAAATTGTATTGAATTACAGCGCATTTGGTGTCAGAAGTAGAAGACTTTTGAAGTATTCGATTCTGTTGAGGTTTAAAGAAAATACAAATGATGACTTGAAACTCATAAAAAATATCTGCACAAATTTAATGAAAATTCGACTTGGTCTCGTTCTAAGTTAGCAAATAGACAGGTATAAGAAACAAAAAATTGGAGACTATAGTACTAAGGTCTATCAAAAATAATCCTGGATTATCTGACGATGATCGAGCTAAAAAATTAAAACAGAAGTACTATACGAAGAATTCGCGTAAATGCTATATTAAAAAAATATCGAACCATTAAATACCCAAACAGAACAGAAAAACAAGAATCAGTAGCAAAAAAAACGTACCATATTAGTATACAGTAATATATTAACTAAATTTGGCGGTTACCTCGTAATGGACGACGAAACATACGTAAAAGCCGATTTTGAGCGAATAACAGGTCAAAAATCTTATGTTTCACCCAACCGCGGAAAGGTAGCCGATGAATGAATATGGTAGAAAGTTTATGATTTGGCAAGCATTTTGCAGCTGCGGTTTGAAGAGCAAGGCTTTTGTCACATTCTCTTCAATGACGTCAGTAATTTATACAAAGGAATGTTTACAAAAACGACTGTTTCTTTTCATTAAGTTTCATAAATCACTGACTAAGTTCTTGCCGGACCCAGCATTTTGTCATTATTCCAATTTCACGATAAAGTGGTACCAAGATAATAACATCGATTTTGTACCCAAGTGGCTTAACCCACCAAATTGCCCACAACTTCGCTCAATTGAAAAGTTTTGGGCAATTGTTAAATCTAAATTGAAGAAGAGTGCCAAGGTTATTAAAAATGAGGATTCTATGAGAACAGCTCGGTATAAATATGCTGCTTTAGTTCAAAAGAAAGTTGCGCAGAATTTAATGCGAAGCATAAAGAAACATGAAAGAAATTTCATTCGAAATAAAAATATTAAAATTTTTTTAATTATAATTTTAAACAATAATAAACAGTCTTTCATTTTTGATATAAAACATTTAATACTGTTGTTTCTATCAGAAGTTATTAACAGTTTTATGCGTCCAGATTATAACTAAACAGTGCTTTAAGGACAAATTACATTAAATCTAAGTAATATTTTAGTGTTACTTATTTATTTTTTTCCTCTATGAACGATCTTTCATCCATCAAATGTTGATGTTTTCAATCTATATTTAGTTGAGTGTACTCTCCAGAATATTTCACTGTTTGAATTTGATCAGATTTTTCCGTGTTATAAACTTGATATTAATGAAAAACAACGAATGTTTCAATAAATTTATTTATGAAGAAGAGACATAGCTTGAAACAAAGATGCCTCCCCTTCTATTCTATATATTGTGGAATCCCAGATGAATATTTTAGGGACCCCAGTAGACTTTACAAACTTATGTATATTAAAGTGCCTTGTGGATTTCCGGTCTATAATTGAAATAGCAAATATATAGTTAGAAAAAAGTAACCAAAGGTGTAAATTCGTGTAAAATCGCGGCAAAATTCAAGTAAATTAAAACATTGAGATGTAATATCAATGTTTTAATTTACTTGGGAATAATATATCATTATCTTCATGTAGAACGGATTTGTAATTTAGAATATATTTGCCAATTTTCAACTTCCTACGATGATTGGAATAGGATGTTTTACGCCCATTTATGTTGATGGTTCCAGAACAAATATTAAACAATTCATTCTCAACAAAATTTATGATATTTCCATCAAACGATAGTTAATAAAAAAAATATTATACCCATGTGTTATTCCATATCATAAAATAGACATTTACAGATTTGATATTTTTAATTTCAATGAAATTTACTACAGCTACTATATATTGCAGATATTATATATTAATGTAAATCAACAACAAAATATCTACTACGTATAGCTAAGAAGTTATTAGAACTAAAAAAGTATTCACTTGTAAAGTTTTAAAATTTTTTCGTTTTCTATACCGCTATATTTTCGGACCGAAAAAAAAACATAGTGTGAAATTTCATATTTTTATAAAGATTTCAAATATTTACTGCTTGCACTGAATTTTTATTAAAATCGGAGATGTCAAATCCGATTGCGTCCGTTTTGACCCTCTCCCATATTTTGTAATTTTTTGGAAAAAATAAACATTAATGAAAGAAGGACATTTTATATAGTAGGTGATTAGTGCAATTTTATTTTATATTTCTACGTAATTTTTTACTATGAGTTATTTTTATTGACGATTTTATCCTTTTTAGAAAAATAAAAAATATGGGTATATTATTTATCAACCTTTCTTTTTTATTATTTATCAACGTAAATGGTCGTGTAGCATTAAGTTCTGATCATCGCAGGACGTTAAAATTCAACAAGTGTGATCTAAAATACATATAATTTTAAATACGTTTTAATGTTGCTCATAAAAATATTCATATGTATGTATATCCTTATCAACATTCATATGTATGTATATCCTTGACACGTTTAGGAAAGATTATAAAAATAAACTTAAAATTGATAACACTGTATTATATTTCTGTCTTTTCATTTACATTACTTACTGGTTATCATCACTCGTATCACAAATTGTTCAATCATGTTAAAAATATTCATTTACGTTACAAGCAGTGCGGAATAATAACATTTTAATATAGAAAATTGAAAAATTCTAAACTTTTAATCAATTTCAGTAAATGAAATTATAAACTTGACTGATGCGTAAAGTTTTCAAATACTTTATTGAAATAACAATTTGTGCGTATTTTTCTCATATATACATAGTTATACCAAAAAATACTTTTCAATGAATATTAAGACACTAATTTTTTTTTTGCTAAACTACGATTCAGAGAGTATTTTTTATTTGATCTTAAGAAACTGATAATCTGTAATTGACGATGCGAGATTATTCTAATTGATTTCAAGACTCATATGAAAAACCACAAGTTGTCATTATGCCCACAATGAGACTGTGGTTTGATTCAATGACAGTTGGCTGACTATTTGTTTTTATTGTGCTTTCGTTTAATTTTCAATGTGCGAGTGTCAGTGTGTATGTTGTTGTTTTATCCTTTGCCTAAACAAGGGGTTCTGTGTTTTGCCTTTTCCTTTGTTACCGCACACAAAGTGTGGATGAATGTTTGTTTACATTATTTGTCTTTGACAAAGTATTTTATTTGTCAAGACCTGTCGGTCAAATGAACCAAATAATACATCAAACGCTATACAATGGGGGTGACAAATCCATAATGGTTGATTACTTTTTGAAAAAGTAAATTAAAGTCACAGTAAATGTATGATGAACGAACGCAAGTTACAGAAATTTAAATTTAAGCATATTTATTTTATGTCTGTACAAAATAATAGACATGATAAAATTAAATTGGTTATGGGAAAGCAAGTGACAATATTGTATTCAGTATCTATTTGATGGTGAGTATAAAAAGGAAAACAAACATACATAGATACTTATAATTTTCAAAAAAAAAAAAAAAAAATTGCAATAGTTACTAGTTTTCTGGCATTTTTAAGGCATTTTATGTACATATGTAAATGCCGGTGCAATTTTGAAGTGCACAAGAAAACATTTTGGTTTCTGTATGGGAAAAATAAAGGATTGAATTGAAGTTTAGGAAACAGTTTATGGGAGCAGTGTTGTCAGAAGTTGTAAATGCTAAAAAGTCGAAAAAAATATGCTAAATTATTCTAAAGCAACAAATGTCAATGCTAAATTTCTTTGTTAAGAATAATTAATATTTTTTTTATAAATTTTAAATGCATTTTAATCTCTTCAAATGCTAAATCTAGCACTGAAAGTGTTAAAACGGCAATACTGTAAGGGAGAACCTAAGCTTTCGGAAAAGTCTTCATGTAGTCCTTGTACTGTAAAATTATGAGATAAAAAAATATCTAGAAATAAATTCCGATTTTAAATCTTTTTAAGAGGTAAGATTAAGATGGTAAGATCTTTTACAAAAATGTGCCTATTGTTCATTTACATTTCGGAACAAAATATCGTTAAAAACCCGGCGTTAATCCTCTATATTATAAATATATAAAAAAATAAATATCAGCGAAACTTAAAAAAAGTGAAAGAATACTAGCATATTTTTAAAACAGCCATTATTCATACTGAATTTAGACTCTTGACTTTCAATATTTATCAAAACAAGGCGAGTTAAGAAAATCTAAAAAATTATTTATCATATTATTTCGAAAAAGATTAGATAATGTAGAATATTAAGGAATTATTTCCATTATATATCTCCCGAAAAATACCGAAAAGTCGAGGAGGAAAAATCAAATTTCACGTGTAGATAACTTTTTTACTGTAAGAAATGACTTAGGTGAGTAGGTGTCAAAGTTTAACGTTGACACACTTCAGCTTATATTGCATTATTACAAGGTAACAACAAGATTTATTTTCTGAAAGATTAGATACTCGTATGAATTTTTTCATTTACCTACAGTGCTTTTCAACTGAATAGATTCAAAAATGTCGTTACATTAAAACTCGTATTATTTTTAATATAATGAAGATAGTTCCATTTTTTTATCTTGATATCTAAAGTCTTGAGTTTTAAAATGTTTAATAACAAAAAATAATTAATAACAAACTTAGTACGACTTTTAATGTATTTTCTTCCAACAAATGTATTTTTTAAGGATGTTTTTTGGTTCATCTGAATATGTTCATTAAGAATAAAATCAATTTGGGTTAAAATTCCTTAAAGTTGTATTCAAAATGATGATTTGCTTATAAAACCTTTGATAAATCACTTTTAACTTCAAATATATAAAAATTTGTTCGATGTTGTTAAATCATTATTTGAATTTAAATTAAATTTAATAAAATGTAATGTTTGGTTTTAATAT
>MINK01175176.1:186-21426 GCA_001735545.1 Phormia regina
TTCCCCTGATGAGGAGCACAACATCATCAGCGTATGCTACCGCCTTGGTGCCTCTATTCTTAAGCTCAAAAAGGACTTTATTCACAAAAAGGTTCCACAAGAGTGGGGATAATATCCCTCCCTGTGGAGTGCATCTTGTCACGTACCTTCCTTGAGGTGCTCAAACCTAAACTGGAATTTGTGGCCCTGCTTTGCAGCATGTTCCCAGTTCAGTTCCTTATTCGTCGATCGACTCCCAGGTTATCCAGTGCCATAAGAATCGACGAACATATACTTTTTAAATTTATTATGCATTTCAATAATTAAAATTTTAATTCGAAAAGAAGTAGGTTCTTTTGTAAAATTGCATCAGATATTTCCAATCATTTTTCTTTTTCACATAAATCATATTTATGCTTTAATTAAAACATAAAATTATGCAGAAATAATTAATGAATTAATTAATAAATATTGTTATCAATTAGTTGAACTTGACTGATATAAATATAAAACATTATTAAGCACTTTTTTTTGAACACGGGCTTATTAAAATCTTTTTTTTTTTTTTCTTCAAGTACAAAGTACAACTAAAGACTATTTATGAAGTATATTAAGACATAAGTATATAAATTAAAAATATACTTATGTATCAAATAATAGACATAAGATTTATAATATTTAATTGTTTTCAATTAACTTTATTTTATGTTACACTAACGAAATAGTTACAATGGAATATTTTTTAATATAAACTATGACAGTGAACTATGCAATGCAATTTCCATTTATTATTTGTATTTATTCTTAATAAATGCTGAATTAAATTATTGTTTAAAAATTATTTAATTCTATATAATTAAACGTAAACTTATTTATTTGCTTATAATCGAACATGGTCATATTGGTTTTATATTTAGTTTTGCGATAAGAAATAACTCATATAGAATGTATTTTCTGTTTATATTTTTTTTTCGAAGTTTTCTAAATATGTTATGCATGTTTAATAATTTATAGGATTTGTCTAATTTTATTAAAGATTATAATAATCTTTGACTTATCTATACATTTTTGACAAAAGTTTATTAAACTTTTAATATGAACATATCAACAAATAAATTATCATAATTTGTAAAGTGTCACCAATTGGTGTTTCATAGATATTAAATATGATTTGTATCTTAATTTGTTTGTACAGCAATTATACATTTTTAGTTTTATCCTGTTGAACCCATAGAGGGAAGAGACGAGTAAAACGAGTCAAGTGACAGGTTCTGGTAACTAGTGAATGGTTCCGTTTTTCTTTTAAATTTTATTTTTGTTACAGTCGATCGTTCTTAAGTTACTGAAACTTTAATGTCGCGTTAGTTGTCAATGCGTACTTATCGGTACTGAGGGACCGTTCCATTTTCAGCAGAGATATTGTTGTAATTAAATTAATTTGCTATTGAAAACTTAAATGAGAATGGTACTAAATGGTAAATTGGTAAATGTCTGTGAAATCATAAATTATTGGCGATTAAAAAAAATTCCCATACCCCTAGATGGCTAACTTAATCTACATACGACTGATGTAAGTTTGTGCTTTTACAAATCAACGCTAAAACACTTCGATTCTGTCCAGATGAAATTTTATCCAAAGGTTCACAAGTAACATAATAATTTTGAAAACACTGTGGGACATAAGAATAGATGTTTAGGAATTTACGTTAATGACCCATACATAGATCTGCTCATTTTGAAATAAATAGGATTCGGAAAAGAGTTTCCTAATTACACTGGTCGCAAAAAAAAAATACTCCCTTTTAGGTGAATTGATTTTGATAAGCTAAAAAGAATCTGCATTCGATTTGTTATATCCGTTTTGGATTTCCTTTTTTTATGGGCGTGACTAATATTTCAACCACAATAAGGCTTTATATTTCAACGCACAGTGATCCTGTTAATAAAATGTTGAAAGTAATGTGGAGGAGAACTTATCGCGGAAATGCAGAAAACAACACTTTACAGGAGAAGCATTATAGTGATTGATTACACATGTTTATATGTAAGAAAAAATTACTTACGATAAAATTGCTTTCACTATATATCTGAAATGATACTTGATATGCCGATGAAAGTTTGACAGATTTTAATCAAAACACGAATTTCGAAAATGTTGTTTGTTATGATATTTTTTCTAATAACCCTGCTTTCACTAAGAAAACAATTATTATAAGTTAAAAAAATATATTTACATTAAAATTCATAACACATTATGTTTTAACTACTTACTGAACTTTAAAATGTTGTTGTACAAATATTAAAACAATATTATTTGTTATTTAAATTGATAAAAACTCAATAAGATTATGATTCAGTTTATTCTAAATATTAAATTCCTTTTAATGATCTCATATTTATGAAGGTTAAATGAAAAACAAATTATTTATTAATTTATATTTTCAATCAAAGAAAATTGTGGTAAAAACTGGCATAAACCAAGCAACACCAAATTTAACGAGACTTTTAATAATTTTTTTAATTAATCTTTATAAGAAAAAGCTTTTAAAAAAAAATATTGCTGGTCCAGCTGATTTAATCAAACGATTTATAGAAATAAAAAAAGAAATCAAGGTTTATTTAACATTATTTTACATATTTTTGTTTTTAGTAATAAATCTTCGCTTTTAGAAAACATAGAAGAAAATACTTTGTAAAAGAAATAATTTAAATTTACATCTAACAAAAAGTTGAAACAAGTTCTAGTTTCCTTAAATCCTTAAAAAAAAATAAAAATAAAAGGAATCTTTAACAACTGTCAACGTGACTGCTGTCAAGTGTTGAAATTTCAACACTTGTTGAATTCGTGTAAACATGTGTATTATATTAAAAACACTGAAAACAAACAATTGAAACTTTGACGTACATAATTGCAGGAGTCCTTATGTAAATTTAACTGAATGATTGTGTAGGTTTTAAAGAATGAAAAATAAGTATTATGGTCATATAAATATTTTATGCAAAATAAAAAATAAAAGAGAGGTGTTTGTTTACCAGTTGTTATTTGGTAATAGGAAACCCTAAACACTTTAAACAAAAAGTTTTTTTTTTTTTCTTTTCAGAAAAAAAATTCACCCTTTCCTTTTAAAGCCTTTTTGTTGCTAATTGTTTCATATTTGTTAATTACGTGGCATAAGTTAATAATAATCCAAATAGAACTGTTTGTTTTTTTTAGAATTTTGTTTTTTAATTTGGAATGTATATTAAAGGCGATAAGAATTTCAAGTGTTTCAGTTGAGAGTAAGGAGGAGAGTTTAATAAAAGATCTGAAAAAAAACTATAATACATAGTAAAGAAGTAGGGATATTTAAAAAATTATAAACTGAGAGTTAAAATTTGATTTAAAATTAAGATATTTATTTTGAATTATTTCTTTAGGTAACAAAGAAACCTAAGCTTTTAATGTTGCTTGGATTTGGTCCTACCTATAGATTTTTATGTTCCTTTTATGCCGAGCAGTCTATTGTGTCTGCAGCGTACAATTTACCTAACCGAATACATAAGGACACATTTTAGCAAGTACAGTTACCTCCACGACTTCCAAAGGATCATATTAATAGGCACTTCTACTATTTGTCATTAAATAAGTTGCTGGGTATCTCCAACTCAGCGTTAATAACAGCATCTTCTCCTACTAGTTTCTAGGTTTCTCGAAGTTCAAATGGAAAAGACACCATGAATGATAATAATTATGTGTAGCAGCATAAAAACTTAGTATCTCATTTTTAAGTTCCTAAATATAATTCATAAATTCCGCTTTGGTATTACCAAATAGACACAATAAATTCCATTACCTATTACAGACTTTTTAAGCTGCATAATATCTATTATCTCTTACATTTTTAAAATAAAAACTTAAAGAATATAAAACTAAAAGTCGTTTTATTTTACTCTGCTGAAAGGTTCATAAACTCAATTTTGATATTCCCCAACGTAGATAAAAACGAGAGCAGAGTCTATTTTCGGAGGAATCATAACGACATATAAAATATTCGCTTTAAAGTATGCTTTCATACAAAAACGAAGTCTCTCCAGAACCCTTTATAACTGTGGTGAAGTGTATAATAAGTAATAATTTAAATACTTAAACCCATTTTATTTTACTCCGCTGAATGATCCACAAAATCCATTGTGGTATTACCCAACAGAGACAATAAATTCATTTATATATTGAAAATGTTTTATGGTCCTTCGAATCACACTTTGTATTACATACATAAATATATATGTATTTCCAGATAAATAATTAAAATCGTTTAAAATTTTATATTCAATTTCATTCATTCTATTTTTAACCCGTTCTTTAATACTTACAAACTGAGATAACTACGAAGTATATTCCTTGAGTTTGATGTATTGAAAATGTTTTATGGTCTTTCGAACCGGATTATAATCACACTTTGTATTACGTACATAAATATATATATGTATTTCTAGATAAATAATTAAAATCGTTTAAAATTTTATATTCAATTTCATTCATTCTACTTTTAACCCGTTCTTTAATACTTCCAAACTGAGATAACTACGAACTATATTCCTTGAGTTTGATGTTTGTTGGTCACACTCTATTTTATTTATTTATAGAATCTAAATAAATACTTAAACAATTATTTTATATATTAAATTTATTTATTTGCTTTTAATCCGTCTACTTTATTTTATATTAAAATAAATTTATTTCATTTCTTTTTAGATTTCTTGAAATTTCACGATAAACAAAAACAAAAAAATGTTCTGTCACAAAATGTCATTAACAATGAAATGCAAAACTATTAAATGTTGTCGTCGTCGTTATCATCATCAACATCGACAATTTACTAACATTCTAATGCTGTCAATTATATGGACAATGTTGTTTACAGAAACTATGGCAAGACCAAATTTAGAAACGCTATTGTCCAATAAACCCACAAATGATATAATGGAAGAAGACCAACAAGAACAACAACAACAGCAGCAGCAACAACAAAATTTATTTCTAGATGAAATAATGACAAATAACAATGGAGATAAATTATTTAATAAATTGGTAAATATTTTTAAATGATAAATCATAATTTAAATGAAATAGTTATTAACAATAATTTAAATTTTATTAAAAAAATTCTCGTTAAAAATTTCTAGAAAAAATATCATCACACTCAACCTAATGTTCTAAATAAATGGCCTGGTTTACGTGATCTCGTTTTAACTTTGGATTATGATGACACTAATGGTTTGGAAGAGAGTAATGAATTTTTAAATGCAAAATTTTTTGAACGTTTAAGACAATTGGCTTCTACTAAATCAGAATCATATGATGAGGATATACGTGATTATAATATGGATACAAATGTTATACCCTCGAAAAGTATGAAATCTTCATCATCTTTGTCAGCCAATCAATTGACATTTAAAGATCATAATATTAAGAAGAATGTACAATGTGAGTATAAAATTGTGCTCGATAATCATATTTAAAAAAAATGTAACTTTAACTTTTATTTAATATTATTTTTTTTATTGCATATTTTCTTTGAAATTATTGTAATTTTTTTGGCAAACAATAACACAAAAATAAAACAAATTACATTTATTTTGTTGCATGGAAAATTTAGTTCGTAAACACTGTAAGTTAGAAACACTTGTTATTTTTTATAAATTTTTGTTGTTGTTTTATAATTTTAGTTTTTAATATTATTTTTTATTTATTTTTATTATAATTATAAAATTTTGATTTATGATTGAAACCTTCAGCTGTAGAAATTGTTGAAAATTAATTCAAATTATTTTATTGTAACTTGTATTCAGAGTGTAAAAATTTCTCTTTAATAATTTATTAGAGTCAACCACATAGGTACCATGTAATAGATAGATCCCAAATAAATTAAAATTCCGAAACTTCTTTTGCATTATGAAATAACATCCATTGGGTTGGAGCTTATTTTAAAAGTAAAAGTAATGAAGTCTAATAAAATCATCTGAGCATAATTGAATTCTGTTTGATTTTTTCATATTATTTTGGACCTTTAAAATATCGACAATGCCAAACTATAAATTACTATTTATTTCTTTTCATATTTTGAAATTTGGAATTCTTTTTTGGTATGGAACTTGGGAGTTATAAGAAAGATAGAAGAGCAAAATGTTAATGATTACAAAAAACATTTTTTTTATTAACTATAAAATAAATTTGTTTACGGAAACAATTACTATCATCATAATATGTTTAATTAAATTATATAAATTATTGTCATGATCACAGTCATGTCGTTTTATTAATGTCCACTAAGGTTCTGTTATACATATAATTAAAAGTCTACAAAAGCAGTGCAATCCTAGATGTAGTATATCATAAGGTTTCTTTATCAAGAGGATAAAATAAAGACAAACACGAAAAGGGAAAAAATTCGTAAAACATTTAAGAAATTTTACATAAAAACGCAAACAAAAAAATTAAACAATAGCAATATTTTGAAGCGAAAGAATATTTTAAATTTTTGGAAAAATAAGCCCAAAAAATTTTAAATTTCAGAATAATGTTACTTTTCATGTAAGATATATTTATATATTTTCACATTATTATTTAGAAATTTGTGAGAAATTTTTTGACTGACGATCTATAGAACAGTTTATTTATATATACTATCCATCCCAACTAATTCTTCTTGAATAATATAATTTAGATTCCTCTTATAATCCTTTTCAACTCAAAACTTATTTTTAACTACAATGAAGGTTATAAGATTCGGCCCAGCTGAATAGAACACTAGTATTTAATTTTCTTATTATTATTTTTTTTTTTTTGTATTTGTTTTTATTAATTTTTATAATTTTTTAGTATTAAAACAATTTTTCATATGAACTAATTCCTTCTAATTCTCATCTTACAGACATGTCACCCTGTCATTTTAAAATCTGTAACATGGGCCGTAAACGAAATGCTCGTCTCTTTAAAAACTATTGAAATCTAGATGTTAACCTAAGACGAATTGTTTTTTGAAGTTAAAAAAAAAAAAAACATCTTCAACAAGTAAAAACTTGTGTTACTACCAAAACCAACCAAAAAACAAAATAAAATGTACAACAGAGTATTGTTTTTTTTTAGTTTTAAAATAAGAAATTTTCTTAAATGTTTTATTTAAAACATTTCAATTATTATTATAAAAACATTTTACCTAAAGTGTATAATGTTTAATATTTATTAAATTAAAAAAAAGAAAACCACAAAAGTATTTATTTGAATAAAAAATACATAACTATTATTATTATATATAAATTAACTTATACTTAACTATTTATCATAACTTATATATTTTAGTTGAAGAAGACAATTAGTGAAGATAATTCTAAAAAAATAATAATATTAATAAATATATAAATGTTCAACATAGTGAATTTAAATTTAAACTCTTTAAACAAAATATATATGTTATTGTTAAAATAAATTTTATTGAAATATTAGAAACGAAAAATCGAAAAAAAAAATTGTTTTAATTATAAGAATTTTAAATGTTTAAAAAATAAACACGTTACTTAAATTATTTTAAATAAAAATTATTAAGCAGCACTACTTAATAAAGAGTCAAAAAATAATTATGATGTTTTATTTATTAAAATATTTAGTTGAATGTGAAATTTTTAGAATTTAAAAAAGAAAATATTTTTTATTAAAATTCTCGAGCAACTTCCGTTTCCTCTAAAGCTATAAATTTATGGTGATCATCAAAAATTTTCTAAACAAATATATATATATAAAAGGTTTTTGTTTATTGACAATACTAAACAATAAGCAAAAACCTTTGAAATTTTATAAATATTAATTAGAAAACTAAAATTCAATTTCAAACCTAAGTTTTAAACATTTTTTAACGAAAAAAAAATATATATGAAAAACATTTGAATGTTTTCTTATAACCAATAGTAAAAATACTAAATTAATAAACTTTAAAAAATAACTACATTTTACAATCACTTTAAAAATTTATGAAAACCTAACATTATACTTTAATTGGAATTGTTTATTTCATAACCCATATTTTTTAAATAGAAATAAATATAAATTTATTTTTCCTTCAATTTTGCTTATATTTTAAATTTAACTTTGAAATACAAGCATTTTTGAATTATATTTTTTAACTTATTTATTTTTTTATATTTTAATTTTTAATAATATTCTAGTGATATTTTTATATCAAAAAATATATTTTATATTAAAAAAAAAAAATAATAAAATTCAAACAATGCTCTTTTATATTAACATTTATGTTTATTTTATTTTATTTACTCTTGTTAAATTTACACTTCTCTTTAGCACCCAGCGGTAAAATTTGCGAGGCCTCTACCGAGCAGGCCTCCTAGAAGGCCTTTTTTCAGATGCAGTTGCTCATGCTAACATGAGTATTTTCAGGCATAATAAATAAAATATCAACAATTTCTATACAAATATCATTTTCAAATAATTTTTCTTATATCGATTTAAGATGTTTTGTCAAAAGTTAACAGAAAATGTTTTTTCTTTAATTGAGTTTAAATTAAACAGCTTACAATAATTTTTAAATAAAAAAATTATATATTTTATATGTATAAAAAAAAAAAAAATATCTAAATAGTGTAGACACTGTAGAGGACTCTTTTTAGTACTTCTACAGAAGGCCTGTTTGCAGTTTTCAATAAAAAGGTCTTCTAGAAGGCCTACCTCCCAATGACATCGCGTGTAAAAATGAAATGAACATGGAATGCAAGGAGAAGGTCTTCCGGACATAAAAAAGGCCTTCTAGAAGGGCTCTTTACCCCTTCTTTTTACCACTGGGCACTTTAGTGCATATACTTACACACACATCAACTTACACTTATAACCCAGCAAACACGGTGTCAACCGTTTAAAATATGATGACTTTATCATTTGATATCAAACATTTTTCTGAAACATGTGTCAAATGTAGATAAAAGTTTGAATTTCGAGTTTGAAAATAAATTGAGAAAAACAAAAACCGTTGAAAAATTATATTGATATCAAAAGTTATTATCTAATTTAAAGAAATCTTTAAAAATATTTGAAAAATTGTACGCTCTTAACTTGATATCATATAATATTTGATGTTATTATCAAATTATTCATAAATCTTAAAACAAATTAACAAAAATTTAAAAAAATGTGTTTTCTCAATTTGCTATTAAATTATTTTTTGAACATTATATAAATATTTTTAAACAAAATTTAAAAAAATAAGGATAATAATAAATTAAATTATTTATTTGAAAAGTAAATAAATATTTAGACGAAGTTTAAGTAGCCGATATTTTGAAATAATTTTTGATATAATTTTCCTTAAAAAGATTATCTAAAATTTGCGGTTTTTCTAAATAAACAAAACAAAATATTTTAAACAAAAATATTAACAAATTACATATTAAAATCTTGTTTTTACAAACAAATACTAATAGCTACAAATTAATAAATTAATTAACAAATAAAATAATGAATAAAATTTAAAATCAAATAATTTTTTTATGTTTCACATTTAGTCACAATCCACGTTTCAAAACTGTCTGAGAATTTCATTTTATAATGATCTGATAATAACAGCATTTTTTTTATTATTCAAATATTCTTTGACTAAAAATTCAATATTTTTTCCTATTTTTTTTTTTTTTTTTCGAAAACATCATATTTTATAAAAAAAAAACCTTTTTTTACAAATATATCCCAATTTGTACTTAAAATCAAAATTTTTACAAAATTCTACTAAAAAATATTAAAAATTTAGTTTTACTTTAAAAAAATTAACTTTTCACCATTATTTTGTCATATCCGTAAAATTATATTTTTTACTAAAAAAAACTATTCGCTAAAACTGAATTTTATAAATACATAATAATAACAAATCTGTTTTAAAATTCTAAATATTCAGTTGAAGACTCTCATTTTGTTTTTAAACTTTTTCCCAAAATTCAATAAAAACTGTTGGTAAACGAAATCTTTATAAAAGCTTTAACGTGAACGATTTCACACTTATTATTCATTATATTTTTTAATAAAACAGTGTTATCAACATAAAAAAATGGTATTTAACATCCAAAATCAACTTTTTTATAATATATTTTCAAAAACTTAAGATCATTTTAATTGTCGTTATAGTTTTACAACAGATTTTCTTTTGTAAACTTTTCGTTAAGTACCGATATGTTTAACGACAAAAATCGGTAAAATTTTATTAAAGAATAGCATTTAAAGCAGGCGCGGATCCACGGGGAGGGAAAACAGGAAATTTCCCTCCCCAAAATAAAAATGCTTAATGAAAAATTTGTACTAAATCATACAATTTAAGAAAATCATTTTATTTTCCTCCCCCAAAAGCATGAGCTGGATCCACGCCTGATTTAAAAACATAATTTAACAACTTTATACATTTACATATGTAGAGAATATGTAAATGTAAAGTAAATGTAGATAATTTGTCTTGTATTATAATTACTCCAATGTAAGAATATTTAAATATAAACAAAATTTAAATCTATTGATTAGAGAAATCTATACGTTTTCATAAAATAAACCTAATTAAACAATAAAATAATCACATTTTATATTCTTTTTTATTTTATTGCCATACTTTTTTTCGTTGTTATTTCTCAAATTAAAAATTGCTTTTTACTGATAAAATAATTTTTTTTCTCTTTTTAGAAAAACACAATTAGTTATAAAAAATATTTTTAAATAATTTTTTTTTTTAATTTTAGTTGATTAAAAAATTATTACAAACAAAGGGTTTAACAATTTTGAAAATTTTAAACAATATATTTCTTTTTTAGTAGAAATTGATGGAAATGTGTGTTAAATATTTGTAGGCAGTTTGTATACGAGATGCTTTTTTCAGTTTTACATACAAAATAAAGAAAACTATTAATAAAAACTTAAATAATAAACTAAACTTTTTTGTAAAGCAACTTAAATTATTTAAAAAATAATAAAAATAGTTTAAAAATTAAATTATTCCAAAACGGAAATTACATACAAAATTTTAAACAAGCAATTTTTTAACTAAATAATTAAGTATAAAATTAAAAAAACTCTTTTGTTTTCTTCAATTACAAATTAAAAAAAAAGAGGAACAATCCCTAAATAACAAAAAACTAAAGCACAAAAGGAAACTCATAATTTACACTAGTATAGTTTTTATCTTTGTTATGGCACTCGGATTTTTAACAACTGCTGGCAGGTGTTAGACCTTCTATTGCCTCTGGACCTTTAGTTTCCACTAAAATGGCTAGTAGTTTTTTAAGTTCCTTTTCGATTTCTTTCTTACGCCCCACCTTATCCAACTGATCCTTTTCGGGTTTCTTAAGAGCACCACTTTTGATTTTCTTTTCGATTTCTTCAATTTCTCGTAGCTTTTTATTAAGTTTTTTGCATTTCTTTTGTAAATCTTGTGCATCATCTTGTACATTTAAATGATTTTCGAGATTTTTGGTCAATGTCTCAATGGTTTTACTCGAAGAGTCATTCGAGGTTTTTAATGTTGCTGTTGAGGCATTGGAAGCTTTGGTTTTTTGTCCATTCACAGATGGTTTTGTTAGATTTGTATTGGCGGGTAGTTTGAGTACTCCAGGTATTTGTTGTTGTTTAGCCGCTGCGGCAGCAGCTTCTTTTTTTGCTTTAGCTCTTTCCTTTTTTTCACGTTCTCTCTTGGCTGCCTCTACCACTTCAGGACACAAACCCGGCGGCAAACCAGTTGCTCTTCTTTGGGCAAATTGTTTACCTTTACTTTCGTACAACGGCACCTCCTCTTGCGGCACATAACCTTCTTTTACCCGGCGTGCTTTGCGCCAGGTGCCATCAGGTCTTTGTGTGGCTGGTATAAATTTTCCTAAATAATTAAATGGTAACACATTTGTTAGACCTCAATTTATAACATATTATTCAGTTTTTCATTCATTTATACTACCTTCACTGTTTGTCGAATAAGTGGCCATGGTTAAGCGTGTTTTGTGCTCGTATTGCCAAAATGCAAAAAAGTCGTCGACACACAAAAAATGCTCTAAAAAAATGGCCTTGGCTTTTTATAAAAATTAATTGTAAGTTTTTTGTCACTATTTTATTCCCTAAAATTTTTTAGTTCACTCTTTTGTTCATTTAAAGCTGCTCATTGGATGTCTTTTTTTGTAGAATATTTATTAATTTATGTTATTTTATAGTAAACAAAATATTATTTTATTAAATTGCAATAATAAGAAAAAAAATATTTTTACGCGTTATTACTAAATACACAGCTGTCACAGGTGACAGCAGTTAAGTGAACTGCGCCGACCGATTTCAACGGCGGCAGCTTATCTAAAATTTGTCGGCAGCGGCTCAAAATCGGCTGTTAGCCGGCTGAGAGGTGAACATGAAAACTTCTTAATTGCTAGTTTTCATTATCGTCTTATGTGGGTCCACGTCCCCTTAGATAAATGGGATCCGTAGACCGTCCGTTTATAAGTATTTCCTAAAAATGTATCACAAAAATTTATTATATTTTTGTACTTCTAAAGTGTTTCGAAGAGATTCAATTTCAAATCATAAAGCAAACGAATTTGGCATCTATGATTTCAATAATATTTGCAAAAAGTATTTTTCATTCGAAGTGATTTTTATTTCAAAAGGTTTTAAACTCATGACTCTTTTCTGTCCAAAAATATGACGTTTTTCAAATCGAAAATATGTAAAAACTGACAAATTTGTACAATCTAAAATATAAATGGTAGATACGTAATATTAGTTTAATATTTAAGACTATGATATTACTTTTAAAACGAAATACAAAAAGTTTTATTACGCCAAAAATTCAAATATCAAAACGCAATACATTAAACTCTCGTAGAAGTAAACTTTTATTATTTTTCTGAGGATGTTTACGTTTTCGATTGGTTTTATTTGAGTTATTTTAATCTGAAATTTTTTCCGCCGCGGCGACTCTTGCAAAACCTCCGGCTTAGGTTTCTGCAGCAGTTTGTGTATACTTTATTGGAGCAACAGGGTGATATAGGTAATGTTATTTATAATAGTGAGAGAGATGCCAGTTTGTTTTTATACAAAAAGTGGTGAAAAATTATTTTATATACTAAAAAATTTTACGAAAAATCCGTTATATTTAAAATTTTATAAATCTGGAACAGATTAAACCACTGCCTAATTCACTCAGAAATAAAAGAAAAACGAGTTGTTTTCTAAAATAACACAAATAAACATTTTAGAGATCAAGATCACCGGAACTATTGATTTTTAAATAATTTTGGTACTTATTCAAGAGTACTTTTACTTGGGGTTATAGTGATGTTAAAAATTTCGTCCGATTTTTCTCTGTTTACAAATTACAGGCCTAAATTGCAATATGTTTCTCTCAATATATTTGTTAATAACTGTCCGATCTTATATTAAAAGCACTTACAAATAACATTTTAATAAAATACGACATGACCGAATTAACTAACTCCTGGGAAGAAAAATGAAATTTTGTATAAAAATGGTAGATCTTAAAAATTTTCTCGATAATCGAAAAAGGTTTATTTAGCGAAGCCTGTGTTCGACATACCCAGAGGAGTATGTCGAACTTTTTTAATGTAAAAAAAATATATATATTTTAATTTTAATAGTTCCGGCAATCTTGGAAAGAACAGAGTTCTGAAAAATAATCGATGATTTTTTAATAGATTGAATTTTAGTTAATAAAATAATTGAATACCCCTTGTAATTGAAATTGCATTAAGAAATTTTTTATGTAATTTGATTGAATTTGTTAGAATACTTTAATTTATTTAATTATAAAAATATTTGAAATCATTTTAAAATTCTGAATTATAACTTAATTTTAATATTTTTCAGAGACCGGATTTTAATACAAAAAAAAAAAAAAAAATTATTTTACTCGAAAAACTTTTATCAAAAAATTATAAATATCCATTATAATTTGTTTGTGATATATATCAAAAACTATTTAAAATATTTTCAACTATTTTTTATAGGAAAAAAAATTTAAACAACAACAGTTTCATTGAATTAAAAATATTTTTGAAACAAAGCAAAAGTATGAATAAAAAAAACAATCATTTTAAAAATTTTTCAAACTGATATTTACTTTTAAACATAATATTTTAAATGTTAAAGATATTTATTATTTTCATCATGATGGATACTTATATTAAAAAATAAATAAAATTTCTTACATATTTTCTTCAACAAATGAAAAAACTTTTTGAACTTTAAAGATATTTATTTTGATTGAAAAATAAAAATAAAACGATTTCGTGTGCGTGATATTTTTTTCTCTATAAAATAAATTTAAATATAACTATCAAATTTCAAATTATAATTCATTGAACTGTTGAACAGCAACCACTCATACACACGACTGCATAATTATACAACATTTTGGAAACTTGACAGCAAACAGTTTAAAACGTATTTATGAAAAAATATACTAATATGCATATTAAAATTTAAATATAATAATTAATGTTTAAATCAAATCACAAAAATCGTGACTGTTAGACAAGTGCGAAATTTTTTTCTCTCTTCGAACATACATACATACATATATACATCAATTTCAATAATAAACATTAAGAAAATTAACTAAAATAAAATACTAACTAAAAATTCAAATTTTTAAACTGAAACTGTAATTTATTAATATAATAAACTATGAATTATAAAACAATTAAATAAATTAATTGCAAAAGGCATACTACTAAACACACCCGCTTAAAAAAATTTTAAATTTATTAGAAAATGTTCTGAAATTAATGAAATAAAATATATTTTATTATTATTTGTATAAGAATATTAATAAATTTCAATTAAGCACGTGTTAGTTGATCATAAAATAACAATTAGAAAAAATGTTTATAATTGAATTTATTATTATTTTTTTTATTGAATTTCAAAAGAAATAAAAATACTTGTTATTAAACAATAAATTCCATTATGGGTCAATGAACGTCCTGCTGCAATTAATTTAAGGAATCAGAAGAAAGACCTAATAGAATTTAGCTTTTTTATTTGTTTGTGATTTTTATTAAATAATTTATGGTTGATTTTTTATTATTATTATTTTCTTTTTAATACAAAATGACGTAAAACTTTTGCATTTAAAATTATTTATAAAACTGGAATATTTTTTATTTAACAATTTAATTAAATAAGAAATATTACAGTTTCTAAATCATGATCAATTAAATGGAATTTTTCATTCAATTTTTGTAAATCAAATTAAATTTATTAGAACATTATAAAGGCGCCTAAAGCTAATTTAAATAAATAAATTTATTAACCAAAAGAAATTAACATTAATAATAAATTTTATTTAGAATATATGATCTTAATATGATTAATTTTAGTTAGAAAATAATGATCTTTCTAGAACCGAAACCAGATCATTATTGACAGCTTCTGAATTATTTAAACATAAACAAAATAATTAAAACAAACCAAACAATTTTATTAATATTTTTAAAGTCAAAAAACTACCTTGTAAATCCATGACCTTCACGCAAAATTACGTTTAAATTATTTTAAAAAAATCTTATGAATAACGTTTGTTTATCTCTGAAATCATAAATTTAATAGAATTATGATCGTAACACAGAAGTTGTTAAAATCTTGTGATTAAATACGTTTTAAACTTTAAACTTAAACTTAACACTCCATCACCAAATAACAAATATAAAATTAAATATATAAACAAATACTTATCAATAAATAAATAAACAAAAGATTTTTTTTGAAACAACAACCACTACTTAAATACAATTAATAGAATATTGTTTTTTTATTAAATAGTTTATCGTAGTTCTGACGTCAAAACACCTTAACAAACATCATCTTCATTGAACCATATTTGTAAACATATTTTATTAATTTTTATTTAGTTGTATTTACTATATTGTTAATAGTATTTCTAACTAAATTTTATTTGATTTAGTGTAAACAATAGAACTTTTTTTAGCTGTCTAGTCGCACGTCTTCGTTTAAGTATTTAGCATAAATTTTTGTAAATAAAAATTAAAATAATTCTTGACAACCTAAACATTATATTACAAAAAAAAAATGTTATAATTAATTATTTTAGTTTTTAAAGTATAACAAATATTTACAAGAATTACATTTGTGTTTTCAAAACGACTTTATAATTCGCTACATGTAATATAAAATTGAAAAGTTTTTACATAGTATACTCGCACATCTACAAAAACAACAATTCCTTGTATTTTGTTAGTGTAAAACTACGCGCACAATGTCAAAATGCTATGACAGAAAAATGAGAGAAATAAAAGAGAGGAAGACCTAAAATACTCACGAAAAATTTTAACAATGGGAATCAAAACAATTTACAGTAAGGCGAGGTGTATTACAATGAAAAATTTTGTAAAACAGCTGTTTCTTACGAGTCATACTTTTCTATTATACTATGCGTTTTGAAAGTAAACCCAATTTTAATATTCTAGTAGTCATTCAGTTTTTTGCAGAATGATTCACATAATATTTGAAGCAAACACATTTAAATGTCAACTTAAAAGAAGACGATTTATCATTAATCACCCTGTTTTAAACAAGGCGACTATAAATTTGTCCAAATTATTTGTTTTGTCTTTAACGGCGTTTCCGTCCACACACGATTTTTTCAACCTGTTCGAGCAATGCACACAATCTTTGGTGCGCACATGACATTTGGATAGTGTGGACCCAATATGTTTCATGTTTTGTTCTTGTTCGCAAATTTGATTCGAAGCAACCATGTCTGACATCAAACGTCATTTGTATGCAGAAGAAGAGGTGTTGAACGTAAAAAGTATCGAAGTGACACTGTCGGCAAGTAAAAAATTATAATTTGTTCGACAAAATGTTTCCTGCCCACTCAAACAAAAGAAAAAAATTGTGTGCATTTCTCTGCCGACGTTTTGTTAATGTGCGAACAAGAAAAAGGCTAATATAGACGGTACGTAAGATACTTCTCAATAATTAGCCAGAGAATTTGCCCAAATTCAATTTTATAATAAAGTTATAAAGTTATGTTTAAATATATTTCTCATAATCAAAGTATACTAATAAATTAAATTCAAATTCTATATATATAAATCTAGGCCTTTTAAATATTATGTGGACCTTTTTTCTCTCCGAACCATATTTCTTGTCAATAATCGAATTCTCCTGATACTTCATCGTACATCATTTTTGTTGCTCATTTTGATCAAACACACAACAAATCAAGATTGAAAATAATAACTGACATATTTTCCAAATATAACTTAATAAAAAAAAATTAAATATTAATTCGGTAGAAAGTCATGATGCAAAACGTGCTTTAAGATTTTTTCGATCGCACTACTTATATGGTATAACATAAAAACTTTTAAAGTCCTTGATTCACATCAGCCGTTTCAGAATTATTTTCATTTCATATTTATGGGTCGCACACTGTGCAATGTCTTATTAATGTCTTATAAGTTTTTAGAGCTTCTTCTATAAAAGTTCCTTTGGTATAAATATTTGCATTGTATGGGGTGCGTCGCCCTGATCCGACCATAAAATTAATTTAGGGACACACAGGAGTTTAATAGTTTATATGTGATTGAAACATAAACAAAATTACGCATGTTTTCAATAATTAATTGCTTACTGTAGGGTATTCATCGAAAGTATAACAACTAAAATGTTGTTTAAAAAACTATTAAATTTGCGTAAAATATTTTAACAATTTCAAATACTAGTCAATCCTAATGTATATTATAAAAATGAAGTGTAAGTTTGTTTGTTTGTGCGTCAATTACTTCTAAATTGATTTTCAAAAAATTTTACAGGCAGATAGAAGCAGATAGAATGATGACACGCCCACATTTTAGACCCACTTTATTAAAGCACTTAAACGTTTTTACGATTTTCAGATAGTACTAGTGCCAGAACCCGTTTTAGGCTATGTAAGATTTTGATTAAAACTCTTAAACATCTGCACCGATTTTCAAGAAATTTGACACCCAGATAGTACCAGTGTCTGTGGTTTTTATAGGCTGTCTAAGAACTGGATTGGATGCCCACTCTTTTAACACTCTTTAACGGTAGTAAATATATTGTATCGCCTAATAAGAGGTAGCAAAGCGTACCGGGCTTAGATCGTAACATAATAAAATCAAGAAATTAACATAAAATGTTAATTTATCTCCAAACATATTATAATGATTGTTTTGTGAACTTTAATCATGAAGTTGAGGCGCCAAATGGATCATAAATTTTAAAATGGTTTACCACAAAATTTTTACATTTGAATAAGATCTTTTTAACTATTAAACTTTTTTTTTTTTGCTAAATGTATTTAGTTTTCTAAGAAACATGACTTTTAACTTTCTTCCGTAACAAATTTTGATATGTTGTATAGTTGTTAATTTTTAATTAATTGTTTTAAATGGCGGTTAAATAAATTTTATTTTTTTTTTTTCAGGTGGTTTAACAAATAATATCATTTATGTCTTTAAAATGTAAAATTAGACAAATTTCTTTGGCGCCAATAGATATTTTGTCATTTATCTTAATTTTGCTATTGCGGAAAAAAATGGAGCATATCATATGGAAAAATTATTTATTTTTTTACTCATCATCCTACAGCAGCTAGAAAACAAGATTTTTAATTGTTTAAATATGGAAATTTTGTTTATGTTTACTTCTTTTCTTTCTTTTTTGTTTTCGTTTTTTTTTCTTCTTTGTTTTTGGTTATAACTTTGTCAAATTTATTGCAAACAAATGATGAGCAAAGTTTGTAAAGAAATTTTTTACGAACAGTGTTGTGAATAAGAAAAAAATGATGTAAAATGCGGTTCTCCTTGGTAATTAACATATTTATTGGATAATTATCAAAATTTTCAAAGGTTTTCATACATGTGATTTGGATTTTGCGTATAAATAAACATTTTTGGCGAAATTTATTATTCATCAATATTATTAAATTAAAAGTAAATGCGTCACTTATGATAATTGGTATGTTCTTGCATTTTGACTTGGTTATAGAATTGTACCAGTTTTGATTTTAAAGCCATACAGTGTGACCAATATTAAATGCTCTAGATATCAATTTTAGTAAATATCAGTCGATTGCTAATCCATAAATCGAAGCTTACAGGAGATATCACACGAGCAATACTAAAGATATATCTCGCTATTGCTCAAGCTATACTATAGATATCTCTCGCTAAATCTCAAGCTATACTAAAGATATATCTCGGTATAGCTCAAGTTATACTATAGATATCTCTCGATAATGCTCAAGCTATACTATAGATATCTCTCGCTAAACCTCAAGTTGTACTATAGAAATCTCCCTATAAAGCTCAAGATGTACTGAAGAAATCTCTCTCTGAAGCTATAGATATACTATAGATATCTCTCGCTAAAGCTCAAGCTATACTATAGATATCTCTCGCTGAAACTCAAGCTATACTATAGATATCTATCGCTAAAGATCAAGCAATACTATATATTTTTCGCTAAAGCTATACTATAGATATTTCTCTAGCTAGCTCCAACTATACTATAAATATTTTTCGCTGGCTTCAGCTGCACTTCAGACTTCTTTTTATAAGGCTCAATTACTGTACAACAGAAATCAATATCTTATAATTTGTAAATTAAAAAAAGAAAAAAATCAAATCAATACACTGTGCCTTTAAGATTGTTTGGTTGACATCATATCATCTCATAATACACGTAAAATTTTTAAGATGGGAATTCCCAAAGTTGGTATAATTTAAGTTCTCACAACACAAACTTAAGAAAATAATAATAAAAGAAATGATGCCGTAAGGAAAGTTGTAAATTTCTTTAAATTTATCAGTTAAATTTTGTTTTTTATTTTTATTTTATTTTAACATTTTGGTTTTTTCGGTTTTTTATTGTCTTGTATTTTTGTTTTGATCAAAATATAGACAGACATTCTTTTTTTTAATGTTTTGTTATTTGATTTTGGTTTTATTTCATTCGTTTTTTTTTTTTGTATTTTTTCTTAATAAATATAATTTGTATAAATTTAAATTGGGTGTTTTTAAAATGTGTTTATTTATGTGTTTTTATAAATATTTTTTTTTTTTTTTGCTCAATATCTTTTTATCTGTTTTTGGTTAATTTGTTGTTTTTGTATAAAAATGCTACTGGTTTTACAATGTGAAAACAAACAAAAAAACAATCAAATTGATCGTATAAAATGATTTAATCTTTAGCACAGCAATTTGTTTTAAGACCAAAAAAGGTAATGAATTTGAAAATCGAAAGAAATGAAATGAACTGAGCTGAGCTGAGCGGAGTTGAGGTGAATTGAAGTTAGATGAACTGAATCGAAAATATATTTGCGTCAATATTTAATATAATAAATTAAGCAAAATCAAATTTAATATGCAATTGCGAAGTTGAATATAAAAACGGTAAATTATTATAAATATTATTAATATTTCTTTAAAAAAACAAAACATATTTTTCGCTTTGTTTTCGCTTGAACTTAAAGGTATTTTGGAAATTTTATTGTTTTTTAAAAATTAACTTGGCGCCATAGGTTGACATATTTTTTTTTGTATCGATTTTAAATTTATTTTCTTATTTGTTTAGTTAAAAGAAATTTCTTTCACTTTTTGTTGTTTATTGTTAAGGAGATTAAAAAAAATACGCACATAGTCTTTCTTGGAGATTTTTGTTAAAAAAAAAATTAATTAATTTCTAATCGTTTACCACCTTCGCTTGTTTATTTGTCTGCTTTGGTAATTAAATAAAATTTTAAAATGTTTTCAAATTCCATTCTAAAAGTTTTATATTTAATTGTTTCTTTCACCTTAAAGAGCAGTCAGTTTGTCAGATTAATGACTTTGTTTTGATTTAAGTTAATATCATCAACCTATTAAAATTGTTTAATTAAGTAAATCCCAACTTATTTTTACGACTTTTTCTAAATAAATTGTTGCAAATAAATAATAAAAGTTCAGATTGTTTAAACTTAAGATCAATGTTAAATTGTCATAGTTTACTTATTAAGGACATAATATTATTTTAATATTTCTCTCTCTAGCTCTAATTAAATTAAAGACATATCTCTCGCTTTGTCCACGCATACTAAAGACATATCTCTCGCTAGCTGCAGCCAGGGTACACTGAACAGATATAATCGTTGGCCCAGCTGATTTTGTTTTGGTGCCGCAGATCTGTCAAAGTTTGTTTATGTTTTATTGTTTACA
>MINK01175177.1:7787-23571 GCA_001735545.1 Phormia regina
TGTTTCTTCTAATTAAAGGCAGCTACTTAAAACTCCTACTCAATAAATCCACCAAAAATTCACGAAACAGATCTAAGCCTAATATAACGGCAAAAGTGTTGCTACTGTTTACTTTTTTTTGGCGCGAAAAAATCGCTGCTATTTTTTAATTTTGCGATTTTAAAATTTCAAAAATAATAATTAATTTATATTTTAATTTACTATGAATTTTTATAACTTTATGAAATATTATACATTATACTTTTTTTTTAATATTGTTAGTATTGACCTAGTAATAGCATAATTTTTCAAATACGCATTAGTGTACTTTTTAATCACTTTTGTCATTTCCTGTTCCTCTTCTCCTAAATGGGTTAATATTCATTCCATCTTCCTGTTACCATAACTACAGTATTTGTTTTTCTACTACGTAAATAAAAATAAACAAGTACGCACTTAAGTACAAAAACACAAATAAGTACATACGTATATGTATATACCACCAACATTTTCACAGACTCTTCTTCTCATCTCTTGCAAAAACATAAACTTAATACGCACACAAACCCATGTACATACACTCTCATATGTACTTTATATAACTCAACAATATGTATGTATGAAAAAAACACGATAAAATTTACCAGGCTAACAGAAACAGCTAAAACGTTACATATTAAATTTGAAAAAAAAAGCTAACAATCAAATAACTAAGACAAAAAAATGTATGTAGCTATAAAAGCAATAGTAGCATTATTTGAGTTTCTCAAAAGGAAAAAAAAAACAAACAGCATAACATAAATACTAGAAGAAAAGAGAACAAAAAGAAACTTAACAACAACAACAACTAAAAAGAGATACTACTAACAAAACTCATCTACATTTTGTTTATTTATAAGCTTGAATAAATGTGCTGAATGTCGGTTTTTATGAGTGATATGTATGCATGTATAAGAATGCGTGTGTATATGATGAAAATGTGATGACGAAGTTGTTGTTGATAATAAAAACAACAACAACAGCAGCAATCGTTATAAACGTAAACACGAAAACATATGAGTAAAATTGCAAGTTTTTGTTGGCGCTTTTTTTATTGTTTTGTTTATTTTTATTTGTGTGTTTTTTTTTTTATTTTCTCTTTTTGTTTTTATTTTTTTTGTCTAGTATATTTTGTATTTGAGAGCAACAAAGTAAAGTAATTTCTTTGAGTAAACATTGAGTCTTTTTATATTACATATATACTCTTACATATAACTAAAGGTTTATTTAATGTATATGGAGAACATTTGTATAAAAAATGAGAAATGAAATGAGTGAAAACAAATAAAGAAGTTGAAAGTTATTTTTTTATATTCTCTTGTTTCATTATGCTGCTGCTCTAGTATATTTTGTTATAAATGTTTGTATTTTGTTTATATTATTAAAAAAGTGTTTTTGTTTGTTTGTTGCTGTTTTTCTAATCTAGTCTGTTATAAATAAATGTCAGTATATTGTATATGTATGTGTTTTATTATAAATGTTTTATTTTGATTGTTTTTGTGTTATCCTTTTTATTTGCCAGCATTGTTGTTGAGTTTATATGTATTTGCAAGCATATTATTAACCCTACTAGGGGTAAGTTTGTGTTAGGAGTGCTTGTTTTCTAGTCAGAGGTATTTATTTAAAAGATTTTAAAAAATTATTTGTCATGGTTAAATATTTAAATTTTATATAAATTAGGATTATTAAAGAGGGAGATAATTGTAAGGCAAACAAATAATAAAATATTTTATATAATAAAAAAAGTTCTAAAATTTTAATTTCTAGAGAGTTGTTGTAAAATTTGTTTATAATTCTTAATTTTATATAATTCTGTATATTTTATAAAATTTATGTATTTAAAGACAGGCTATTTATTGTGCTTTAAATAACTAGTCCTTGTCTAAGCATTAATTTCCTTTTTCCACTTTAATATTATCTCTTTTCCAATTCTTATATTTTTTATGTTTAACAACGTGCTAAAGTACTTTTAACAACAATAAAAAAAAATGCAACCACACTTGCACATATTTGAACCAAAATGTTTATATTTACCTTATTGCTTATACATATATGCAATTACATGTATACAATAAGGAGGATCCAAAAATTTTGGTAGTAGAAATAAAACTAAATGATGAAAATTTTCAGCAGAAAATAAAATTCAAATTTTATAAATAAAAAGTTAATTTTAAACTAAAATAATACTTTAATAAAAATACTATGTAAGAAATCTTGCAGAGGATTGCTTATATCATATACTTCTTATATTTTGTCCTTTTTTTTTGCTCCTCTTAAATGCAACCATCCTATTTTATTTTATATATATTTTCAGTTAAAATGTTTGTTTTGTATATTGTTTTTGTTAAAATTGCATATAAATTGCAGCACGTAACATCAGTTGACAGTAAATGTTTCATGTTTTCATTTCTTCTCTATACATTTTTTTCTAATTTTTATAAAAAACAAAATGCTTACACACATTCATATGCATTTTTTATAAATACACCTTCGTTTAAATAAATACTAAACAATGATGAAAAGAAAAAGGATTTACATTTACAGTTACAAAACAAAATAGAATATACTCTCTACCACTTTTACTTGAAAAGCACAAAAAACGTGAGCTTGCATACCTTAACAGTTTATAAGGTAAACACATATATTTTTTTTTTTTTGTGTGGTTGCATTTCCTTGTATTCAAGCACCTAAATAAATACATACTGAACACAGATACATTTAGAAAAATATGGACAATTTTCTATGGAACTTTATAGGGCTGGTAGAATTTTGGGCTTTGGTATGATATCTATGCTGAGTTTAGTTATACCAGTTTTGTTGACATTTGTTGTCTTAATTTTTTACACAAATTAGATGCAAAAAATTGTTTTAATATATATATTTTAAAATATAAGTCAAAGGACTATAATAATGAATTTTTAACACCATAATCTGGAGGAAATAGAGTCACATAACGATTGAGAATAGAAAGGGAACAAGGGAAGTAATTGTAGCTATCTAGTTTAGTTATTTATATTCCATTCAGTTATATATTAATATAACTAATTTTTATAAATTTATTTTTTGCCAATATAAGGAAGTTTTATTTAGCAACCACTATCTCTTTAAAGGTCCCAATGATAAAATTTTTTGATTTCAACATAAATATATCCTCATCTAATACTATTTTTATGTTACTTATAAAGTGATAACTATAGCACTTGTGTAAGGATCACAAAATTCTGCAAATGTATATTTAAATAGTAAAAAATATTTACATATTCATATGAAATAATTGTTATTTATCTTGGTTGGTTGCAACAAAAAAACATAATGCAAAAAAATCCTTGACAAAAATTTCGTATTTAAGTAAAGAAAAAATGTATGAAAAATAAAGTATGAATGGAAACCTTAATCAGTTGGAAATTAAATTTAACACTTTAGGAACCAGAAAAATACCATACGATTTATAATATAAATAAAATTATTCGAAAGTAAAAAAGTAAAGCATACTTATAGGCTTAGTGGAATAATGTGCAAAAATGTGTAATACATTAGTAGCTACAGAGAGGATATACAAAACGATTAGTCGATTTGTATAGAACTTTTATTTTCTTAAGATCTTTGTATTACAATTTCTCCATTTATTTCGTTTTTTTTTTTTGCTCACGTGTATGTGAAAAGATCGAACACTCTCTGGCCCTTAGTGTTATGGGTGCCTAGCAAAGGTGTAATGTTATATTTAATACACAGGTGTGTAAAAGGTATATACAAGCTGATATATTGTCGATCCTTGTAAGAAATGATGAAAATATGACTATGTTCATTCTTTCATGTGTCGGTTGAAATGGTGTTTTTGTAGCTCATATACAACTTACATATATATTACATATATCTAATGATCGTAAATCTTTTCGACAATTTCGCTATTGAAATTCAGCAAGATCGGTTCGTAAATGGCTGAGATATGCATACTTTTAGGACGCAACATGCTATAAAATACATTTCTAATGATTTTGTTTCTTGTGGATCCTTGTAAGAAATGATAAAAATCAGACTATGTTCATTCTTTCATGTGTCGGTTGAAATGGTGTTTTTGAAGCCCTCACATAACTGACATATATATTATATATATCTAATAATAGGAAATCTTTTCGAGAATTTTACTATTGAAATTCAGCAAAATCGGTTTGTAAATGGCTGAGTTATGAATACTTTTAGGAAGCAAAAGGTATAAAAATTAGCTATAAAATACATTTCTAAAGATTTTGCTCCTTAAAGACTCAAAATTCTAAACAGTTTTTACTCTTTCAAGCAACTTCATTTACCAAAAATTCTCTAGAGAGTTATTTTTTTAATTTCTCAACCCTTAGTCACAAGAATTCGAGCACAAAAAAAGTGCATAATATTGCCTTGACTTTATTTGTTGCAAAAATAAAAATATAAAAAATAAAATAAAAACATTTGAAAATATTTGTTTTATTTTTAATTATTTTTCGTACGTAAACCTAGATAATGTCTCTTTTATTTCTTTTTTGTTTTGTTTTGTTAAAGACAAAAAGTGTCTGGAAAGTTACAAAAGATGATGTTGTTTTTTGTTGCATTTTAAAGGTTTTTAAAGCTAATGGCGCCTTTAAAAAGGTAGGAGGGTGATTGTTAAGAAAATATTATAAACTTTTTACTTTATATATGAAAATTGTTAGGGTTTAAATTCTAAAGAGAAGATTTTTTTTCAGTTTCCAAAACACATATGAGAACATAAGTTTATATTTGTATGTTATCTTTGGTAGAAAACTTTTGAGACAAGAGTTAGTAATAAATTCGTTTTCATTCTGCTTTTAAGAAAAACAAAAAATCTTAATTGATAGTCAATAGAAAGTTAATAAAAATAGAGATAAAATAAATAAATAAATAAATATAAAGAAAAATTGTTATAATTATTATAAGGATTAAGGAAGAAATTCTAAAACAATTTTGAAAGGAAAAAATAATTAAAAAAAATCTTAAATTTAAAATATATAAAAGAAAAATATTTTTTGAAGTAGATTTTTTATTTCTGCTTAAACTGCTTAAGAGTATTTAATTAAATTTTTATTAATTTTCTCTAAATTTTTCTAATGAAAAATCATAAAATGAAGTATACTTTTAGGCATCTTTAATTGTAAAAAATAAAGCATATCAAGAGGAGTATTATATTTTTGTTTAAAGAAATAATTTAAAACTTTATTTAGGAAAATTTGGAAGTTCCATTTATTGATTCATATTAAAGATTTGATTTTTATTTAAGATTTTTTTTTCCTTTTTTATTAAAATTTTAATAATTGGGTTTCTGTTTAATTTTTCAAACCATTAAACCATTTTAATATAAATATTTTCTTTTCATTATTATCAACAAAAAAATCTCAATTAAAAACATATCAAACCCTTTTGGTCATTCAGAGACACATATCCTTCAATTATATTTTATTTATTTTTAGCCAAAATAAAAATCCCATTATAAATATTTTAACCCCAAAATTTCGCAATAAAACTTTAAACAATAATAATAATAAAAAATTAACAATAACAAAAACAAAACAACGACACACTTACCATCTTCCAAAGTTCGTGCCACACGTGAATTTGATGGTTTACCCTCGACCGACTTATAAAAGGGTACAATGAAAAATTCATATAAAGTATATTGTAAAAGTCCAGTCATGGTACAAGATGAGGCGCCACCACCATTTAAAATGGTCAACATACGATATGAAGTACTACCAATATATGAAGCGGCCGATTGTAATAGTGTAGAGGGGGTTGTGGTAGATGTAACAACATAAGGCGTACCATCACGTCTGGCAATATTTGGTTTTGAAGCTGAAATCAATGCGGATGAAGAGGCAGCTGTTGAACGGGTATTACTACTGCTGCTACGTGCAGCGGCTACTAATGGATTAGTGTTGGCTGAAGAGCCCGATGAAGAAGTATCCAAAAGTTGACGTGCGTAAATATAAAAACCCTCAACATATTTGCCATTGATGATCTGTAAACATACAAATATAAAATAGCAAAAAGAAAGAAAATATGAGAAAAGGAAATGAGAAAAAGTATATATTTAAGTTACAGCAAATAATAAAAGTTTTAAAGAAAAGAAATGAGTAAATAAATAAATAGAAAGATACCAACCTGCCAAGATAATTTCATGCTGGTGGAATCAACTACACTAGCATTGATAAGTTCTACAACATCTCCAGACAATAAACTAGCACGAGCTTCACTTAAATCTAAGCCGCTATTAAAGTATTTCTAAAAAATAAAAATTAAAAAAATATATAAAATCATAAAAAATTAAATTTTCTTTTCGAAATATCTAAACTTACCGTTCCTACTGTTATGGGTTCTGAAATAGGTGAAGGCAGTGATACACCATGTGTATTTTCAGCTCTTATTAAAAAGAAATAATTTGTTCCCGGCAATAGACCCACTTGTGTATAGGTAGTATTTTGTACCCTTGAAGCCACTTGTAGCCAACCATCTGTTTCATTTTTAGCAAACATTTCCACTACATAACCAACCAAACTGGAAGCCCCCACTTTATTACTGCGAGTCCAAGATAAACTAATAGAATCTTCTGTTTTATCCACCACTTGAGGTTTACCAGGTGGTCCAGGAAATGCCGATAGTTCAGGAGCTCTAAAGAATTTAATATTGGGATTTGTGGGTGTATCCAAACGTAAATAACCACTCCAAGAAGATTTCCCATTACGATTACTAGCCACACAAGTATATAAACCCTCATCTTCACTCTTTACCAAATCTACTATAGTTAAGGCACCCATATCTGATAAATTACGACGTTCATGATCATTAACATCTACTGGTATACCATTCAAATACCATTGAACTTGTGGTATAGGAGAACCCAGAGTACGACAAGGTAATGTTACAAAAGATTTTACTGGTAATGTTTGATTGACGGGACCTTGTTCTATGATGGGTGGAGGTAAATCATATTGTGTATCTATGGTGACAACTATGCGACTGCTGACACTGCCTACAGCATTGAGAGCATTACAAACAATAACTTTGCCAGAATCTTCACGAGCAAAACGGAAAATAGAGAGTACTGAGCGACCCTCAGGTGTTACGGTAACTTCCATGCGACTGTCTTTATAGCCGGGGAAAAGTAAAGAGCTATTGCCTTCTAAAGACCAATAGACTGAGGGTTTAGGATAACCACTAGCTTGGCACTCGAAGAGGACTTCATCGCCTACTTCAACAAATTGATTTTTGGGGCGTAATGGTAAATTTGGGTGGAGCTAAAAGGAAGGAAGGAAGGAAGGTAGAGAAGTTAAAAATATTTCTCACTTAAATTTTTAAGGTTTTTTAAGAAAACTTACCATGTACTGTTAAAATGCCTGTAGCGGTTATGGATCCTACAGCATTATCAGCTTCACAAGTATATTCACCCATATCTTCCAAAGTGATATCGTCTAGTTTCAAACTACGATCTTCCAAGACAGTTACACGACCTTTGATGAAAATTAAAAGGAAAAAATATGAATAAAATTTTAAAGCAGCAAAATAAACTGCAAACATTATAATTAACAAACAATTCTTTTAATATACAGCAAAATCAGTTTCTTTAAATTGAAGCCTTAAACCTTGTTATATATTTAGTGAATACATAAACCTTTTTATTGCTTTGCAAAATATATGGTGCAATTTCTAGTTAGTTGCTGCTATAAATCTAGTTAGATCTATGAAAGAATTGTCTAGCCTCTAGTTAAGTCTTAAACTTATTGCGAATTTCTAAAGACTGTAAGTAAAGACACAAACCTATCATATCAAGGCAATAATTTGATAATGAATTCAGGAAAATAATTAGGAAATTTGTATCCTTAACAGATTTTGAAACGAAGATCTAATCTTGAATCCACTTAGACAAGTTTTAAATCAATTAATTTGGAAATATATTGTCTTTTAATCTCATACTCTCAAAACTTTCACAAAGATCGATTGTGCATAATTTTGAGGAGATCTAAAATGTTAATTCAATTGGAAATTAATTTGAAAAAAAGGATTTATTATTTTATAAGCTATACAAAAAGATTTTATTACATTATAAGGAAAAAATAATGTCTCTACTTTACATATTTTTAGACATATTTCATAGCATATTTTTAGGATTATATTTATGAAAATTTTTCTTCAGAATTTTTATTTAGGATTCAAAAAACCGAATCTTTTTTATGAACTTTGCAAGAAGATTTAAATCAAATTATAAATTATAATGAAAATAAAAAATGTATATACTTTAAATATTTTTGGCCATTATTTATAGCATATTTTTAGGCTTATATTTATTTAAATAAAAAGTCTTTCTATTTACTTAATTTTTAATTACGAATCCAAAAATAAATCCCTTAATTAGAGTAATATTATAAGAAAACATTTTGCTGTTTATAAAATTTAAATTAAGATGGCCATACACAGCTACAAAATTTAAAGTATACTTTTAGGCTTCTGAAAACTAAACAATAAAAACTTTATAATTCTCTTTTATAACGCAATATCTAATTCCTAAAGCTCTAACTAATTATTCATATTAATATTATGTAGCATATCTTAGGGCTGGTAATGTAAAATGAATCAAAATATAATCTAATAAATTCAAAAAAATTTAAATAAACTTAAAATACTTTCTTTTTAATTAACTAGCTAAACATTAACAATTTGAAACCCCAAACACCACAATACCATATTATGTCATTCACTCTAAACTCAACTCAATTAAATACACAACTGTATGCAGAAACAAAAATCCTTTTACAAAAACAAATTATTAAATCTAAAACCAAAAATAAAATTTTCCCAAAGAAACTCTTAACTAACCAAGAAAACTACAAAATATCATTAAGGTAAAGCAACGAGACAAAAAATAATTTTTGAATGACAACTCTTAAACCTGAAAGAAAATTTCATTTAGAAATTAAAAAAAAAAATAACATAAAAATCAGATAGAAATTCTAAAACCCAACAAAGTGGTTCCTAAAAAGAAAAATTTAGATATAACTCCATAAACTAAAGAGCAAAAATAACATAACATTTATATCAAAACAACCATATAAAAGTACTTCACTTCACATATAAAGAGACATATAGATAAAGTATGAATATGTAGTATAATAAATGAAAAAGTTTTTAAATACATAGTTAGTTACAAGTTCATATGTATGTGTATATATCTGTATAGAATGAAGGTATCATATATAGATGACCGCTTACTGTGTTATGTGGTTTCCGGCTAATTGACAATAAGAGAAGGGTTAAGTAAACAGACAACGACCACAAACGTTTATATACATACAGTCAACAAACAAACAAACAAACAAACGAATAATAACAAAAACAAAAGTTAAATAAACAAACAACACATACAAACAGAAAAAACAAAAACGACAAAGCTACTATTTTCCAGACAGACAAATTTTGTTGAATATTTTCCTTTTTTTGTTTGTTTGTATCATAAACAAATATTTGCCATTTTTTAACTCTTTTACGTTTGGTCCTATAAAAACCAGGTAATTTATTTGCAACATTAAATGAATTGTTGTTAACAAAAATTGGTTTGGTATAAACAATATAAAATAGTTTAAATAAACTTACGTAATGGCATATTACCACCAGAGGCTGTACGACGCCACAGGACATCCGGTAATGGATCACCACCAATGCGACACTGAAATATCACTGAAGTACCCACTACAGCGGTTTGATTTTGGGGGCCACGTATTAAAAAGGGACGAGCTAGAGTTGGGGTTAAAATAATAATAAATAACAATTAAAAATTTTATTTAATAAATTTAAAATTAAATTTTAGCTAAATAAAAAATAGCTATATAAAAAAATTGTTTAATAAAAATTCTTTAACTTACTATGCACTTTCAAGAAAGCTGTTGATGATTCCCGAGTTCCCACTTCATTTTTTACCACACATTGATAGCGCCCATCATCGGATTGTCTAACATCTTGTATGGCCAAATTTCCACCATCAACTATACGTACTCGTTTATTGCCATTTAGGTTTAAAGTTTGTCCATTTTTACGCCATGATACTTGAGGTTCAGGTGATCCCCTGGGAGGTCCACACTCCATAATGGCTACTTCGCCCTGAGCAACGCGGGTATTTTGAGGTTCCAAACGGAATTCATCACGCAAAACTAAAAGGGAAAAGAAAAATTTAATTAAAAAATAATATGTAGAAAAGCTTTATTAATTTTATAAACAAATGTAAAAAGCTTTCTAAAAGCTCAAATTAGTATGATTAAAGGAAATTTATAAAGCTAACTATGAAATGTTTGGTGCTTTAAAAAGCTTTTTTTTTATTAATATTTCTAAAAGAGAAAGCTTTACTTTCAATAAAAAGTTTATAAGATATAGCAGGTTTGGAATATATATTTAATAATTATTTATTTACATTTTAATAGGAATTTGAAGGATTAAAACGTAAAAAAATTTAAACATTTCTTACTAAAGCTTTTTAGGTGTTCAAAGGCTTCAATTATTTATTTATTAAAATATCCGTGGTAAACTTTTAAAATTCTTAATATTAGTAAATTAATTGAATCTCAAAACTAAAGTTAAATATGAACTCTTGGCTGTAAAATTTTATAATTTTAGATTTGTTAAAATGAATGACTAAAAAAGCTTTTTATGCTTTATAGAAAAAATTAAAATCCTTAACATTGAAAAAAAAAAAAGAAATAATATTCAATAAAAGATCTATGCTTAACTTAAAACATTTAAAAAAGGCTAAAGCTATACTACAGCTTACCAGTATTAGTAACTGTTATAAAAAATATAATAAAAAGCTTTTCTTTTTACTGAGATTTGAACATTAAATACTTGCAATAATTTTTTGAAAACTAAAAGATGATGAAAGAGATTAATAAAGCTTAAGAGTTTGTAATAAACTTTAATAATATAAGCTTTTATTAGTACTTAAACTTTTTATGTTTTTAATTAATATTTTGTAAATGCCTGAAAAACAGCCTATTATCCATTGAAAATAAAGCTGTAAAATTATTCTCAAATGATTTTCTCACAATTTTTGTTCGAATTCAGAACAAAGACTTTTAAAGCCTTGTAGCACTTAAGTGCTTTTTTTTAGAAATCTTTGAGTTTTGTTTAAGATTTCATAATATTATAAAAGCTTTTTTAAAATTATTAAGTATTTAAATTATTATTATTTTTTTTTAGATCTAAAATTGAAATAACTTTTAATTTAATTTGAACCTTTATTACTATAATAAAGAAACTTTTAAAAAGCTTAGTATATAATCTTTAAATATCGTTTATCAATTTTGTGTAAAATTTTTAAATTCGTCTTCGGTTTAATTAACTTTTTATTTATTTAAGAAAATTTTATTATTGCTGAAAGATTTTAAACATTTTTAGGTTTAAGTTAAAAAAAGATTTTAATTAAACTTTTAAAATATTTTATAAAAAAAGCTTTTTAAAGTTTAAGTTAAAATGTGACATACATATTTTAACACTAAAATTTAAAGTTTTGCACTTATAGGTTTTAAAATTATGTTTTCAATTCCTAAATAATTTGTAGTACTTTTAAAAGCTTTTTATTATGAAAGCTAATTTTTGTTTAATTTTGCAATAAAATTAGTTTAAAATTTCCAAATCATTATAAAAATATCTTAAATTCGAACTAATATATATTTTTTTGGCTTCAATGTGGATTTTTTTATTAACAATAAATGAAAGCAAAGCTTTTAAAAATAAATTTATTTAAAGCTTTAAGCTTATTATTAAAAAATATCAAATTATAGGTAATTAAAAAGTTTTTTTATTTTATTATCTATCAATAATAGTAGCATATATCAAAGCTTTCAAAACTAAAGTTCTTTTAAAGCTTTAAGCTTATTATTTAGTGCCAACGATTTTATAGATTATTTAATAATTTTTAATGTTATATTTACTTACATGCCACTTGTAATGTAGCATTACGTGATCTAGCTACACCAAACTCATTTTTGGCTTGACACCAATATGTACCAGCATCACTTTCACGGCGTGAGTGAATAACCTTAAATAAGAAATAAATAAAAGAGTTATAAGAATAAAAAATTTAATAAAATAAAAAATCTAAACTAATAAAATGGGTAACAAATTTTAAATAGAACTCAATAAATTCTTAAAAAAAAAATAATAAAATATTTAAACTATTTTTAACATTTTTGTTAATTCAGCCAAAAAAATAATAATAAATTCTTTTAGCATTTAAAAAGCTTATAGGAACTTTTATCTCTTATAACAAATCTGACACGTGTTAGAGCCCTTTGAAAATAAATTTTTAGACATTTCATTAATTTTCTAATTAACTTTTTAAGAATTTGAATATCAAAATATTCAAACAGAAAAAAAAAAATATAAAAAAATTGCAAAATCCTTTTTAGTTTTTTTATAAAAAGTAATTTAATTGTACATCCGTTATTAAATAGCTAAAATTAAATGTAACAAAATATTTAATTATTGTCAATTTCTATTAATTTATTTAATAACAAAACTTTGTGTTATTTATTTTTTTAACAGTGAAATGGGCTTTTATATAGAAAAAAAAGCTTAAATGAATAAAAGGAAACGGATATTTATACTCCTCTATAGACTGAAATGATTAAACAAAAAATTTTATTTTTTATTAAAACTCAAAGCATTTTGTTTTTTAAATGTTTATTATAAAAAAATAAAGCAAAATTTGTCATGTGGAAATAATTTGTGGCCGAATGATTTTTTTTAATGTAATAATAAAAAATATTATATTTTTTTAATAAAAAATAAATTGTTGGTATATTATAATAAATTTAAGCAAAAAGCAAACAAGTTAGGAAATGTAATTATTTTATAGATTAAATCATAACAGAAATAAATATAAAATTTAAAGAAAATTAAAGCTTAAAATATTTAAAAGAAAATTTTTTTAAAATTTAATTTTATTGAAAACAAAATTTATAAAAAAAAAACAAAAAGCTTTGAAAAGCTTTTTTTTTTGAAACTTGTTTGAAAATTTTTCTCTTAAATATTTTAAACTTTAATTTTCTTTAAACTGTATTCTCAAAACTTACCTTTAGAAAAAACAAATCTCCAGCTGGCATTAAAATACGATGAGATCCTGAATCGGTTTTTAATTCATAGCCATCTTTAAACCATTGTATAGAAGGCTTAGGATTACCTTCAGCTTTACAATTAAAAGTAAAAGGATTATTTTTAGGCACCACCATATCCATAGGATGTTCTATAATGCGAGGATTTTGAGCTATAAAGAAAAAAAAAGAAAAATAAAAACAGGTGTTAAAAAAATATAAAATAAATTAAATTTCTTTTATAACGTAAAACAAAAAAATTTCCTAATTAAACTTTTTTTCTAATATTTATAAATTTGTCACGCTTTAAATAAAGAAAAATTACAAAAGGCATTACCGACAAAAGACCTTAATATTATTAAACTAAAATCAATTTAAAACCATAAATATATTTTTTTTGGTAAAGAACCTACTTTAATTTTTGTATTTGTTGTTGCTTACAAGACACTATTCTTTGAAAAGTCCTTTCTTACAGTTTTTTCTTTTTTTTTCTTATTCATTGTGTTTAATTTTATTTTTCTAAAGCCTTAAGCACCTATTCATTGGTTTTTCATTTTTCTCTTTTTAAGAAAATTATTGGATTACTTTTTGATATTTATGATAATTTGCTTTTTTGTAGTTATTCTAACAAAAGGTCTTGTGTTGTGTGTGTGTTTGTGTGTGTTTACCTACTGCTGTTGTTGCTGCTGCTTTATATTTATTATCTTTTAACTAAGAGCACGCAGCCAGGCCAGGCCATTCCTAGCCTAGCCTAGCCGTCCAGGTATATTTACTTAATATTGATGATAATTTTATTTAAAAGGTTCAATTGTGTTTAATCACCGTAAAAGTGATGTTAATGAATCTAAGATAAATTTTCATAAAATTAAAATTTTCTTATTTAAGCTAAAAACTGTTTAAAGATAAATTTATATAAATTGAAAATTTAATTTGATCATAATTTAAGGTTTTTTCTTAGATTTTAACCTGCTATACTTAATTTTTGTTTATTCTTTAGCTGGGGCTATACCAGAAAAATTGTAATTATATAGAAAGCTAAAGAAAACGAGATATTTTCTTGGCTTAATGGCTTTTTAAAAATGTCACCTCTTTATTTGTAGTTTTTTCATTGCTGCCTTTCTTTTATTTTATTTATTTTTTCTTTGCTATTGCTAGCATTAGTTTTGGTGTCTTTTTGGGGGGGCAAAGACAATGTATTTTAAGCGGAAATTAAATTTTGTGCAAAATTTATTGAAAACGGATAAATGTAGCCATCAATTGTGTTAGTTAACAGCAGCCGGCAAGTGCTATTTTAAGGATGTTCTTTGATAATTTATAAGATAAAAAGGAAAAGAAAGCAGCACATAAAAGAAAAGAAAAAAAAAGAAAACTAGAAAACTAGAAAACTAGAAAAGAACTAAAAAACGTGAATATATATACATAAGAATTTTAAAATTAAGGAAATAAACATAAAAACCAAATATGGAAAATAAATATAAAAATATTTATTTTGCATTCAAAAAATATTCCAAAAAAATATATTAATTATTAAATTCTGTATTTTGTATTAAAATTACATATGCTTTATAATAATAATTTCATAATAATCTCTTATAAAATTGCGCAAAATATTGAAATGTAAAAATAGGTTTAAAGCAAATGGCTCCATATAGTGAATTTCATAGGGAAATGCTAATTCTGCAGCACAAGGTTTATCATTTAATTCGGTAGATAGTATTAATTAATTAATTATTCACGAAAATAATGTATGCTTGATAAAGGTTTGCTTGATAAAATTTACATACAAAAAGTAAGTAAACCTTTATCAAACATATATTATTTATTTGTGAATTGGTGTCAGAATTGGTTGTGATACCACTAGTTCTGAGGATGTTATTAAAGTAGTTCTGGTTACACCAGTTCTACAACTAAAGATTTTGAAACATGTTCTAAATTTTTTCCTGGGATTTTACAACAATATTTATAATTTTCTAATTGTTGTTTAAAAACTTATTTTACTTATTATTAAATAACTTTTTGTTTAAAAATATTTTCTTAGTAACTTTGCTTTATAATTCATTTCTCCGCAAAACATTTAATTACACTTATAATATTTCTCGTACTTAATGTTGTAACTTCCCACAATATTTAATGCTCTTTTTTTTGTCTAAGACATTGTTGGCTTTTTAATATTTTATTTATAAAACAATTTTTGTTTGGTAATAAGTATATTTATAAAGAATACAAAATATAACTTTTAGTTAGTTGCCAATATTTAAGAGGATTTGAATGGTTTTTTTTAATAAGTTGTAATATTAAGTTCTTAGAAAAATATATAGAAAACTTAAATATTATTTTGCTAAGGAATCTTAACATAAAATAATTACAAGAAACAATTTTAAGGAATAATAAAAAAGATATTTAATTTGTATTGAAATATATTTATTAAATAATTTGAAATTTTTAAAGAAGTTATTCTTTTAGTTTGTATATTTTTTATGCTTTTTTAGTTTAGTATTTTCCTTTGATAAACTATTTTTAAGTTGACTTTTCCAATACAAAACTTTTTATCATGTTAATGACATATATTACAGGCAACAATGTTGTTGTACAATTTGGAAAAATGTAAAGAAAAACTAGCAACATGTTGTCATTGATATTTGAAACGT
>MINK01175178.1:0-12764 GCA_001735545.1 Phormia regina
ACAATGATATTGAAGTTTCTTTGTTGCATTATTTTTTTTTTTTTTTGGTGGGTTATATTATACGCTCACACATTTTGCTTTGAAGATGTTTGTGGCATCCTTTGTGAAATTTTTTTTTAAGTTGATTTTAGTTTATTCATTAATAATATTTAGTCATTCTTCATTCTTCATTCATTCACTCATTCATTGTTTTCGTTTTCGGTTTTGTAATGTTTTTGTGACGTAGTTTTATTTTAAGCAACATAGTGTAAATGAAATTAACAGTCATCATGACTAAAATTTAGTTTTAATAATTTTTTTTTATATAAATTATAATGGGGGAGTAATTTTTAGAATTTTTTTGTAAATGTTGGGAAATTTTATATAAACTCAATTTCACAACAATATTGCGGCTTAGACTTTGTTAGTTCTAATTTGTCATTAAAATTGTATTCAAAGACATTTGAAAGTACTGTTAAACTGTTGGGTATACAAAACTGAAGATAGTAGCAGAAAATATTTAGTTTTATATATTAAGACGAATTAAGACTTCAATAGTAAGTAAAATTATGTTTTGCATTATAGTTACTGCTGAACATGAACACCCTTATTAATTTATATAAATAAACGTGATTTTGTTTGGTTAATTTTATTTTCATATCAGGTTCAATTGTTTATTTTTTGCTAAGTTTTTTTTTTTTTGTTTTTTTTTTTTTAATTTTTTATATTTATTTTATATAATTGTTATTGTTGTTATTGTTGTTGTAATGCATACCATAACTACTAACTGCAAACGGAAGTTTCTATTATTTACAATCGTGAGTTAAACCTTTTGTTTTCAATTTTAATTTTATTTATTTTTTTATAAAATCTATAAAAAAAATTCACAAATAATAAAAGTGAATTATTTTTTTATTATTAAAATATAAAAATTAAATAAATTTATATTTCATTTTTCTATTTTCAATTATTATTTTTATTTTTTTTTTTAAAACCCCCCAGGGTTTTTAAAATTTATCAAACAATCTTTAATTAATTTAATGTTTTTTGTTGCTAAATTTTGTTTCTTATTATTTTTTTTTTTTTTAAATAGATATAATTTTAAAAGGTTTTTTTATTGGTGATTTTACTTGATTATTAAGCAGACTAAAACCACTTTAAAGTTGTTGTTTAGTAGTGGCTTGATTATGGTTCTAGTGGTGATTTTTGTAAAACACTTAACCAGCTGCTTAAGTAAATAAATAAATATAAAAATCAGCATTTTTATGTGGAATATTTTTAGCATATTTATTATATAAAATGTAGTTACTAAGTAGGTACTTATTAACACTTTTAAAAGCTTTAAAAAGAAAAGTTGCTAAAAAATTAATAAAATATATATTGAAAAAAGAGCAGTAGTCAAATAGAATACAGAAAATATAACAAAGGAAGTGTATTTATAGAAAATAGTCTAGAATTAGCAAATAATCTATAAATGATTTTAAGAAGATTTTTTTAATTTATAAATATATATTAAAATTTTACTTCCTAGAAGTAATTATATAAGTGAAGTTGCTCAATTAAGAAACATAGTTAAGTGTAGCAGTTTTATCACTATAACATGCTTTAATTATCATTTTAATAAAATAATATAATTTCATTTCAATTCAATTTAAAAAGTATTTGGTTTTATTATTGATTACAGTACAGACCGGACTATAGAATACATAAATAGATTGTTTACTAGATTACAGACTAGACCATACGAAATACTATAGACTAAACCATATAGAAAACTATAATCGAAACTAGAGTTCAGGCAAAACTATAGTCTTAAACAGTAGTCCAGACTATTGACTAAACTATAGTCGAGACTATAGGCTAAATTATAGACTCAACCAGGCTAAACTATAGACGAAACCGTAGACTAACTATAGTCTAAACTACAGTCGAGGCTATATGCTATACTATGGCCGTCACTATAGACTAAAATAAAGAAGACTTAACTATAGTCGAGATTATAGGCTAAAAAAACTATAGCCAAGATATAATAGCTAAACTATAGACTAAAATAAAGTTGAGACTATAGACTAAACTATAGTTGAAATAATGGACTATACTTTAGTCAAGACTATGGACTATAACTAAGCAGAGAATATAGACTAAACTGTAGACCATATCAAAGGCTAAACTATAGACTAAATTATAATCAAAAACTAGACTAGACTATAGAAAATACTATATATAGAAAATACAAACTATAGACTAAACCATACAGTAAACTATAATCGAAACTATAGTCAAGTGGAAACTATGGACTAACGATAGTCCAGCTAATTGACTCAACTATAGTCGAGACCATAAGCTAAACTATAGACTAAGCTGTAGTCGAAACCGAAGACTACTACAGTCTGTAGGTAGCTATGACTATAGACTAAAATAAAGTCGAGACCATAGACTAAATTTTATCCAAAATATAATAGCTATACTATAGTCGAAACTGTAGTTGAGACTATTTATTAAACTATAGCAAAGAATATAAACTAGAATGTAGTACATACCAAAGGCTAAATTATAGTATAAACCATAATTGAAACCGAGGACTAAACTATAGACGAGATTATAGATTAAACTACAGCCAATACTGTAGACTAAACTATAGTCGATATTATATACTTAATTATAGGCTTAACTATAGACCAAACTATAATAGAGTCTATAGACTAAATTGTAAATGAAACTATATACTAAACTATACTTGATACTGTTCACCAAACTACAGTCAAGGTTATGAACATACAATTGTTTTACTATAGACTAAACTATAGTTGAAATTATAGACTAGAATATAACAGAGACTAAAGACTAAACTATAGTTGAGACTACATTAAATTATAGTCGAGACTATAGTCTAAACTATATTCGAGACCATAGATTAAATCATAAGCAAAACTATAGCTATACTATATACGAGACATCTAGACTAAACTATAGTCAAGATTATATATCCGATTCTAGAGACAAAACTATAGTCTAGACTATGACTAACTATAGTAGTGACTATAGACTAAATTATAATCGAAACCATAAACTGTATAACCGAGACTATACACTAAACTATCGTCGAGGCTATAGACTAAATTATGAGCGAAACTATAGACTAAACTATAGAAGGCGATATAAAAATTATAGTCGATATTAAGACTAAACTATAGTCGTCTCGAGACCAAACTATAAACTAAACTATAAGAGACTCTATAGACTAAAATATAGTCGAGACAATAAACTAAACTATATTCGATCTATAGTATCGAGATTATAATCTCTAGTGTATAAACTATAGTCGAGACCGTAGGCCAAACTATGGACATTTTTTTTTTACTTTTAAAGCTTTATTTTTATAATTAAAACATTTCGCTCTAAAAATGGCATTAATATTATTTTTTTTTATATAAAACATAACCTATTTCTTATTTACAAAACATTACAATAATTATATATCATTAAAATAAAAATTCGAAATACTCTCTTAAAATGTATAATTAATTATATTTATTCTCCTAATATATTCCTTTTGTAATAAATTTAAAATCCTCTTCATTAATCTTATGTTTTTCTAAAACAATTATCACCTTATTCTAAAATGTCACAAAATTCCTAGAATTTAAAAGTAGCTCTTAAAAAGATTTATGGTTGATAAATGTAAATCAAGTTCTAGTTGTATAAACAAAATAACTTTAAAAAAATGTCTATAACCATTATAAAGTCACCATATAGCTGACAATTAACTGCACAGTAATTAAAAAGACTTGGAAAGAAGAAAGAACTAATTCTTATAAAAGCCATAATAAAAGCTCGTGCTAAGTGTCCGCTTTCAAAAAAAAAAAAAAAAAAAAAGATTAAATGAAAGTATTAACAATATCGTTTTAAAGATGCAAGAGTCAGTAAATTAATACACTCTAATCATTCAAGCATGATTTGCAGCGGTATTAAACTATAAAAAAACTACCAGCAGCCACTAACTCTAAGAATTGAAAATGAAAAAAAATATTAACAAGACAACCACAGATTTTGTAGGTTCTGTTCTCTATTTATCATTAATCCAAACTTAAACTCATTAAAACTTAAAAAAAAAACAGAAACAGAAAGAAAAGTAAATTAAATTTGTAATGAAAATGAAATGAAAACTAAAGTGAATTGAATTACAAATGAGTTTTAATATAAAGAGTTTCTTTCATTTATGTATTTCTTATTATAGTTTGTGTGGCTGGTAATTTTTTTAAACTGGCTGTAAATGAAAGTTGTTGCTGCCTAATAAATGGCCCCCCTGTGGAGATTTTTTAGAAAAGTAATTGTTTAGTTTTTTTTTTTGTATGTCTATGTTATTTTGTGCAGGACATTTTAAAGGAAATTTTATGTTTTTCATTGTACATATTTTTAAAAATTTTCTGCTTCCGGGGAAAGGTTGTAAATGTACATACATCTTTGAAAATAACATTAAATTGTAAAAGTAATTGTTTAAGTGGTTTTGCCAACTTATTGTAAATGTTGTCAATGTTATTTAAAAAAGGAAAACAAAATATATATAAATGGTGAAAATTGTTATTTAGTGTTTATTTACATTCTAACAATTAACTATTTATTTTAGCTATAAAAGACAATAAGTTAAAAGAAAAGATTGTTTATTTTATTTTCGCTATTATTGTTTTCAATTAGAGATCTTTGTATTGTTCAAAATTAGTTTTAATTATGATCTTAATATGCTTTAGATGCAGAACTATAGCCTTGAATACAGATTGTAGTCTTGGCTATAGACTATAGTCTTGACTACAGATTTGACTACAGACTTTAGTCTTTACTATAGACTATAGTATTAACTTTAGACTATAGTCTTTACTATATACTATAGTCTTGGCTATAGACTATAGTCTTGACTACAGATTTGACTGCAGACTTTAGTCTTTACTATAGACTATAGTCTTAACTTTAGACTATAGTCTTTACTATAGACTATTGTCTTGGCTATAGACTATACCCTTGACTACAGACTATAGTCTTGACTATAGACTATAGTTTTGACTATAGACTATAGTCTTGACTATAGACTATAGTCTTGACTATAGACAATAGTCTTGACTATAGACTATAGTCTTTACTATAGACTATAGTCTTGGCTATAGACTATAGTCTAGACTACAGATTTTAGTCTTTACTATAGACTATAGTTTTAACTTTAGACTATAGTCTTTACTATAGACTATAGTCTTAACTTTAGACTATAGTGTTTACTATAGACTATAGTCTTGACTTTAGACTATAGTCTTTACTTAAGACTATAGTTTTGACCATGGATTAAACTAATCTATAATTTTATAAAAGACTAGACAATACAATAGTTTTGACTATTGATTTTAAACTAGAATAGAATATTGTGTTAGTCTATATTTTTGACTATGGACTATATTATATTCCTGTCTATAAACTATACTATAGCTATATAGCTGTCCTATTTTATAGGCTTGACTCTAAACTAGATTATATACATAACTATACTGTAATCTTGACTTTAAACTGGACCATAGTGTTGACTGTGGACTAGACTATGGATTAACTATTTAAAAAAATACTATGTACTCTATATTCAATAGCCTAGACTATAGTCTATTATAAGACCATAGTTTTGACTATGGTCTAAACTATAGTCTATAGTAAGACTATAGTTTTGACCACGTACCTAACTATAGTATACAATATAGTATACAGACTAGTCTATATTCTTGGCTATAAACTAGACTATAGTGCTGACTATAGACTATATTATAGTCTTGACTATAGACTATATTATAGTCTTGACTATAGACTATATTATAGTCTTGAGATTTGACTTTAAATTTTAACTATAGACTACAGTTTTAACTATAGACTAGACTATAGTCTTGACTATAGACTATAGTTTTGACTAGACTGTGTTTTGGACTTTGGACTATACAATAGTCTTGAATATAGACTATACTATAGTCTTGACTGTAGACTATACTATAGTCTTGACTGTAGACTATACTATAGTCCTGACAATAAATTAAATTATACTATAGTCCTAGTTACCTGTAAAAAGTATTTATATATTAAATCCCCCTGTCTATTTACTTTTATAATACACTGTATTTCAATAAGTACTTTTATTTATTTAAAGCATTTAAACTGGGCTTTAGCTTACAACTCAAAAAAAATGCTTTACTTTCTTTGAAATATTAAACGTTTACAAATTGTTTAATGTATATTTTTTTCTCAAGTTATTTTATTTTCATTTACCAACTGTGTATAAGTTTGCATTTATTTTTATATTTTTTTTACAGTTTTATGCCTCTAAAACAAAAAGCCCCCCATATGTCAGCAACATTTAAGACAGTAAACCGAAAAAATAAAAAAAAAAAATTCACATAAGTAAATGCTGCGTGTGTGTGTAGGTTAAGACATGATAAGTTGCTATTGAAGTTTAAAATATTTGGGTTAAAAGGTATTAAAATAATTGTTGTTAAAAGATACTTTTGGCTTCACATACCGTTGGCACATAGTTGTTAAAATAACAAGCGGATATTTTTTGTGGTAAAATTAACAAATTTTTATTATGGTTTGATGAAGGTTAACATTTTTCTTCCTGTAGTTATATGACTTACAGTTAGGTAGAGATCATCCCAAATATTTTATTAATTTTTTATAGCAAATTTTTTTGGTAAAACAAAATGATATCATTGTTTTTTTTTTTTACTAAAATGATTCATTTAAAATTATTAGTTATTAAAAACGAAAATGTCATAAAAATTCTAAATTAAAAAAAAAATCAGTAAAAAGTTAACAACACACCCTTTTAAAAATTATGGCTTAAAATTTTGTACTTTTGAATCTGGGTGATAAAAGTGTTATTAAATTTTTATTTTTTATAAAAATTTGTTTTAAAATTTTGTTAATTAATGTTTCAATTCTCCGCTTCTTTTTATAATCTCTTGACCTTAGTTGTACTTTTCTACTTCTCTTTATTTCTGAATTCTATGTTTGAACTGCTCTTTTATCTTCTGTATGCAGGTTCATAGGTACGTATTTTATTTTCCTTAAACAAATACTTTAATTATACTCACGTTTATGAGGGGTCTTAACATTGCATGCTGTATGTAGTTTTCTAACACTTCTTGTCATAATTCTTGACAAAATAAAATCCCAACAGATTTATTTATAACACAAACAAAAACAAAATATGTATAACAGTGCAACATGCCACACGTATTTAAAACCTTTGCTATGAATGTTTAATGCTAGATAAAGCAGCAGAGATGGAAAATTGATAAAAAAAAATTAATGAACAAAAATCTTTGTAAATTAAAAATAAATATAAATTCATGTTCTAAAAAAAAATGTCAAAAAGCAAGGAAAATAGTTAAACTGATAATTAAATTAATTTTTGTATTATAAAATCAATTATTAAAAATTCGAACTTAATTTCGAATTTTCGAACATTAAAAAAATTTTTTAATTATGAAAAAATATTTAAGAGAATGCAATAAATTATGTAAAATAAACATTTTTACAAAATTTAGCTATTTTCGAAAAATTTTATTTGAGTTCGAATTTTCGAATATTACATAAAACGAGTCAATTTGAAAAATATATTGGAAAAAAAAAATAATATAAATGAAGAAAAATCTTAATATTTATTAATTTTAATAATGTTCGATTTTTTTTTTTTTAGTTGAACTTCGAATTTTCGAATATGACTAAAAACAATTCAATTTGAAACGATATTAAGAAAAATAATTTTAAATGCATTAAAATTTTAATTTTTAATAATTTAAGTTATGTTCGAAAAAAATCAAACTTAAGTTCGAATTTTTGAACATTTTAAATTAAATATTAATTTGTTAAAATATGTTAAAAACAATTATTATTAAAAATAATACATTTGTAAGAATTTAAGCTTTTTCTTTTTTTTTAATTACGAATTTTCGAACAAAGAAAGCATTTCTGATAACGAAAATCTAGTAAAAAAAAAATCTGAAAAATTAAGTAAAATATTGGTAGAGTACTCTTTGGTCATATAAGAGTAATTAAGGTAATATAATAATAAATAATATGATTTAAATTTTTCTTAACAAATTCGAAAATCGGTTAAAAAAAAAAAAAAACATTTATTTAAGCATATCTTTGACATTTATGAACCTATCTTGTTGATTTCCAATAGAAAAATTCTCGAAAGGATTTCTAATCGTGTGATATATATATTATAGATAGCAATTATTGGTGAGCTTCCTAAACACCATTTCAACCGACATACAATAATAATATCGAAAATTTTCGAAAAATCGGATTAAAGAAAACGAGTTTTTAAGCATATCTCCATCATTTATGAGCGGATTTCGTTGAATTTCAATAGAAAAATTCCCGAAAGGATTTCTAATCTTGTGATATATATATTATATATAGTTATTATAGGACATACAATAATAATATTCAATGATAATATTAAAAAATTTCGAAAAATCGGATTAAAAAAAAAACTTTTATTTAAGCATATCTCTGACATTTATGAACCGATCTTGTTGATTTCCAATAGAAAAAATCTCGAAAGGATTTCTAGTCATTTGATATATAACTTATACATGGCAATTATTGTTGAGCATCTATAATAACGACAATTTTTAAAAAAATTCTATACCTTTTTAATTTAAAAATAGTTTATTAAAAATATAAAATGAAAAAAAAAAACTCCTACCATCCTTGATTTCTATCTTTAGTATATATTTTTCTCTTTTTCATGTCATTCATAATTTACTCTAGTTGAAGTTTGTTTTACAAATCCGTTCTTGTAATTTACGTGTCTGTGTGGTGAGTATATGCGTGTGTCTTTTTTTTCTCTCTGCAAGAAAAAAAAAAGATCAACGACACAAGTCACATATTTGCCTTTGTCATTTTGAACAGAGTTGTGTTACATACAAATGTAGCAAGTAAGTTTTTTTTAAAGTAGTTGTTGTAGTTCAACATAATATTATTACTATTTTTATTATTGTTGTTTGTTCGTTTTTTTCTTCTTATTGTCACACTTATTTTAATGCATTTAATGCGGGCTTAGTATAATACTGATTTTATTTTTGAGTTTTTCTTTTCATTTGAGTTTGGGTTTTTTTTTTTTGTGAAAACATGGTGAATTTCATGGAGGTTCTTTAGTTCTTTTGTAAAAATATTTTTATTTCCATTAACATAAAGAACACCTGTTTTAAGTAGTAGAGGTAGAGAAATTTATTAATAATTATTATTAGCATAAGAAAATTAAATAGAAATAATTATAAAAATATTCTGGGAAATTAAATTTGATAACATTACCAAGAAAGTTTATTTTTTAAAAAGTTTCAGGCTCGAAGGACCAAATTGCAACAACAATTTTAAATAGGAAAATATATATTTTTTTTGATTGAGAAATTTATTAATATAAGAAAATTAAATAGAAGTAATTATAAAAAATTCAGGGAAATTAAATTTGCTTACTTTTGTTTTAAGTATCTGGCTCGTAGGACCATATTGCAAAACAATTTTAAAGTAGGAAAAACATTTAATTTTGATATTATTTTTTTTATTTCTCTGATATTTCAAAAGCTGCTTTATTAACAATTTATTAAAAAATCTCACTCAATGTCAGGCAACAAGTGTTTTTCCGTTTTTTTTTTTGAAATACATCAGGTTTCATTCCAAAACATTTACACACACAAAACATTTCAAGGGAAACTTAAAGGTATTTTTTGTTTTTTTTTTGTATTCCAACATTTATAAATTTTACACTGTCAGTGTTGACATGCTAACATTTAATTTTATTAAATTACACGTAGATAAAATTGTTTATAAAACTAACTAAATATTCACACATTCATCTAAACATTACAACAAAAGATAATGATGTTTATAAAATATACTTAAATGATAATTAAAATGATAATTATGATGATGTAAATAGTTAAGTAAAAGACAAAATATTATAGTGTATCTGAGAGTTGCAATATGTTGTACAAATAATGTGTGTATATTAACTAAAGTATGTTTAAAGAATACTTTAATCCACAACAAAATTAATTTGATAAAAAAAGATATTTAAAGACAAATATAATACTAAAATGTTGCAAAGAATTTAGTAAAATTTTATAGTGAAAATTTTCTCTTAGTTAAATTTTAATAGCTTACTTTATACCTTACTGGGGAATCATTTTATATTACTTTAGCTTAAGCCAGAAAAAGCTATTATTTTTATATAAAAATTTATTTTGTTAAGCGTTCATATTATTTCGTTTTCATACTTTAAATAACTATTTACTTTTAAACACATACATACATATTTTGTACTTAACGCTAGAAATGATGCGTTACTCTATAGTTGTTGTTAAGCTTGTGGCAATTGTGAATTTTATGTGAGATGAAATGATGGAATGTTCATTTAACTGCAAGTACCACATTATTGATTTAAGAATGTGGTTCGCATTGTAAACTGTTTGCCTCACATCCTACCTCCCTTCCTCACTTCTATTTACGCTCATATTTTATTTATTTAGTTGTATTTTATTTCAAATTAAAAAACAGACAACAACAAAATATTTTATATAATTTACAGAAAAGGTATTAAATAGAAGTAAAAGAAGAAGAAGCAGAAAAAACAGAAATAGCAATAATAACAAATAAATAAATAAATCGATTTGCTAGCAAATAGAAGAAAATTATTGTAAAAATAAACCTGTAGTGAAAAAATTCATTTTCCATTGAAATTTTTATAATTTCTATTATAACGTTTCGTTTTAAATGTTATTAACAAAGTTCTTAGTTCTCTTGTTGTTGTTATTCTTGATGTTCAGTTTTTCCTTTATTCTATAGTAAACTTTAATTTTAATTACCCAGCTAATGAGCTTTTGAGTTATTTATGTTTTTTTTTGTTGCTTGGCTCTCTTAATACGGCCTACTAATTAAATGTTTCTAAGCAATTAATTAAATAACAAAGTAAAATATAGAAAAATGAAAAGAAAAATAATATTTAAAATACTGGTCAAGGTAGATAAACTTTCTCTTAGAAATTATAGAGGCTGTTATTTGTAAAAGCAAATGTTTAGAGTAAATATTAATTTAAATAAATAATAAATGGAAAATATTAATAAAAAGTATGAAAATTGTTTAGCCAAGTCTTAAACCTTTTTTTATTTCATATTGCAATAGCTTACTTTATGCATTACTTAGGAATCATTTCTCAAAGAAAAGCAAAAGATTAAAATATATTTAAATTTTAAATTGTTGGTATAAATAATAAAGCAAAGACTTTATTTAGTAAACATTTAAAGTGAAAACTTTTCTCTTTATTGACATTTCAATAGCTTACTTTACACATTACTAAGTAATCATACAGTCTATATTCCGTAAAAGCAAACAAAAGGCATAACGATTTGTTTTTCATTTAACAAAGAATTAAGCAAACGCCAAAACGTTTACCTTATTAATAAAGTGGAGACTTTTCTCTTATTTCAATATCAATAGCTTACTTTATACATTACTAAGGAATCATGTTCTCTATATATGGCAAGCAAATAATAAAGAGTTATTTATATTTAATGTTTTTTATAAGTAATTTAGCAAAGATTTTAGTAAGCATTTGAAGTGAAACCTTTCTCTCATTTAAATTTGAATAGTTTACTTTATACATTACTTTGGAATCGTTAGATTTTCCTCAAGCAAATATTTACATTTTAGATATTCGTAAAGATCAAGCCAGAAGTCAAGACTTTAGAAAAGCAATTTAATATAAGCAATAGCTTACATTATACATTACTTAGGAATCATAATCTCAATAGCCTTAAATAAAAATAGTCAGGTGAAATATTTATAAATTTAAATTTTTGTATCTCACCTTTTAATGCTTTTTTAACCAGGGTTTTAATAAACCCAGCAGAAACTTGGTAATGGCATGTAGTTAAGGTTACAGTTTCTTTTCAATGATAACAACATTCTATCTGCATTACATGAAAGTAGATTAGTAAGTACCTACTTTTAACCTGATATGTAATCAATTAATTGAGATCAGATTTTGAAATATCATTTTTTTATAAATCTTTTCATTTAATCATAAAAATGATATACTTTTAGAGCCCGTAAAACATGATTTTTATTTTTCACATATTTTTGTTCTTATTTGTAACCGATAATGTAACTACTTACTATTCACATTGCTAATAATGACTTCTGCAATGCTTTGAAATTAATAGGTTATTAAATAGCTTCAAAGTAATTAGTTTCTATAAAGACATCTAAGTAATGACTTTCTGAAGTGCCTACCAGTAATGATATATTGTAAGTAGTTACCTCTAATGACATCACCGTGTTAAAATAATGAGTTATTCATCTAATGTGTATATAGTGAAGAGCCATTAGATTAGTTTCTTAATTCATTACAAGGAAGGTAATGCTTTTAGTAATAGCACTATATTACCATTAGCATTACCTATGCTTTTCAATTTAGTTTTTACTTAAAGGTTTTTTTGCTACTCCTACAAATAATCATTTCAATGACTAAAATATTCTATTTCTCTTTATCCACCCTTCTATAAAGGTAATGTTATTGGTAATAGCACCATATTACTATTAGCATTACCTAGGCCTATTTTACTATAAACTTAAACAAAATTTCGTATAAAAATTCATTTTAATGTTTTAATTATACATGACTTAGAATTATTACCCTCTTATTTTCTTAACACCTTCACTTCACTTTTAAAAAATTTCTATAAAAACTT